>RJWM01000250.1:0-254719 GCA_004363535.1 Dasyprocta punctata
CATAAGACTCCTATGGAAGCCCCTCCCAGCTCTAAGAGTTCTATATTTAGGAGATTCTAGGCATCTAAGGTTTTAAAAGGGGTCTTGGTGTAGCATAATACAGATAAAACAACTTATACTATGGTTATATCCTTGCGCTACCAGTAATAGCTTGACCTTGGGGGAGTCATATAACCTTTTTGGTCTGCAGTTTCCAAATATGATAGCATCTGCTCTGAAGAGACACCCAAAACTCCCAGAAGCAGTTATTATTACAACTGAAGCACACTGTTTTTTTAACACTTTGTCGAGTTCTACAACCTCCTTTTTGAGGAAATTGTGAAACAATACACAATAGTCTCAGAAAAATAACCCTGTCCCTTTTTCTAAGGAGAATGATGATTTATCATCCACAAATGTGGATGTGGCTGTTGTTATTTGTTACTGTCACTAATTCAGAAGGTTACATTTACTAAGCACACATCTTTCTACTGAAAAGACCATTGAACTTGAGAACACAGGAGGCCTTTTTTTTCTCACGAAGTAGTAAAAGTAGAGAAGAAGTACTATCAATAAGGAACTAAAATGCACCGTCTAACAATTTTGTTTATTTCAGCTTTCATTCTAAAGGGTTTTGTCAGGAAGATTTAAGGAACAAAATGTAGGAAGTGAACCCACTAACGTGGTAAACTGTGAGAAAGTTCATCAGAGAATATGGCCTTTAATTCAGAGCAATTTTAGAAAAACTATAGGAAAAAAATAATTTCTCCCTATATTTTACCCACATAAACCTTGGACCTGGGCAGCATTCATGCATAGACTCTTTTTCTTTTTCTTTTCTGAATAACTGTAACACAAGCAGGTCTATGGGAATGTAATTGTAACAGCTGAATTAGAGTTTTGAAGCTACATTCTTCCTTCACTAGCAAAATATATCAAATTAAAATGTTTCAAGTTTTTAAATATACCAACATTTTTGCATTGCTTTTACTAAGGCTTTTGAATATCATGTTATTATTCCATTACCATTTGTTTTTTACTTAATGACGTATTACCTATGTAGGGGAAAAAACCAAAACAACAAAACAGCAACAACAACAAAACCTTCCAGAGTGTATATTAAAACTGCATTTGAAAATCTTTTAGAATGCTGGATTGAATTTATGAGGCAGTGAGGCAAATCCTTAGAGGGCCCAACACCCGTGAAGGTGGCATCATGCCGAGGGCCTCTTCCTTTTCCTGGTGTGTCAAGCACATTTGTAGTCTAGGGTTCAAGTCAATCAGATCTCAATTCCCTGAATAGGGCATAAGGGGAGAACATATGGGCAAGAGGAAACCCATTCTGCAAAGGTAAATCCTGGGGTTACTCACCAGTCATAGCCTGGGAGAAGGAGAAAAAAGAAGAAGGAAGAAAGATATTAAAGAAAGAGAAATTATTTATGGCATTTGCTGAAGATAACAAGGCAAGATTCATCAAAGAGAAAGCGTGGTGCTAAGGATCAGGAGCACCGCAAGTTTCCAACCAAAGAACAGGGCGGGGGCAGTGAATGGAAAATAAGCCGAAGCATCAAAGATAAAGGTTATCTGGCTAAACTGAGTCAATATTATTCTTGCTAAAAGCAGGCCATGGCAAGAAGATATTGATGGCAGGCAGTCAGATATCAAGGGTGGGGTATTTTTTGGTTTAACTAACTTATCAAGAATCTGCTTGAACTGTGTTCTACAAGGAGAGAGAGGGAAGCCCAAGCTTGAGGTTAGTCAGAGGACTCAGAAGTCTGACCAGAGTCTGTTAGAACAAAAGAAGGAAGGGAAGGGTGGGGAGGAGGGAGGAAAAGTGAGAGAGAAAAGAAGCTAAGGATACAGGAAATAAAGAGAGAGAAGAAAAAAAAAGGAGAGAAAGTAAAGAAAAGGGAACAAAAGAAGGAAAGAACCTGTTCAAAGAATTCTTAATATAAATTACCCTCAGCTGGCCCGAGAACCAAAAATTCACATAATCTATGCTTCTAGTGTCTCTAAGCTGAAAATTTATGAATAGCAATATTGAATAGCAAGAGAGAGAAGAAGAAAGAAAAAGGAGAGAAAGTAAAGAAAAGGGAACAAAAGAAGGAAAGAACCTGTTCAAAGAATTCTTAATATAAATTACCCTTAGCTGGTCCGAGAACCAAAAATTCACATAATCTATGCTTCTAGTATCTCTAAGCTGAAAATTTATGAATAGCAATATTGAATAGCAAGTTTAGAAACCTAAATTAAATACTAATGAAATGGAATGCTGGAGTCACGTTCCAGTGGTAATGAAGAATGAAACCATGAATGGGGGAGGTAGATGCAAGCAAATTTATTTAAAAGATATAAAGGCAAGAAAGTAAAAGATATAAAGGAAAGGAAGCAAAGTTTCCACTAGCTGGGAGGGAGTTCCGAACAGGATACCCACCAGGACTCCTTGTCCAGGGGTTTTTGAGGGACCTAGGGCTGTTTTGTAAGTAATATAATCTCTACTCCTCAGGAGACTACATCTTTTTTGGGGACCAATTTGCACAATGTTCATGCAGTATCTATACAGGGCCATGGACTCCCTGGTCATGAACTGGGAAAGTCCCGGACACCTAAAGGACACCTAGCAGAGGGTTATGACACAGCACACTCCATTTTTTGACTTCTTGACTCCATTTTCAGGCCGTTGTCCTTACTGCCTAATAGAATCCTAATTCTTGTCTCACTAGTTCCCGTTACATTAATATGATTAGCAGAAATAAATATATTTGCCCTGGGAGAATGTATTTTTAATCCAGACATCAAGGAATTTCTCCAAAGCTTTCTGAAGAGCATAACTGGACAGTCGTGACCTCAATCCCTCATGGAGTTAAGACACTGAAAGCAAGAGTCAGCAGGAAGGAGGCACTGCTGAGGGGCACACATGGTGTCTGCTGAAGGGACACTGTCAGGTACGAAACCTCAAATGTGTTTCAGACATTAGAGACAATAATAGAAGGAATTGAAAATGAGAGGAGGAAACAAAAGGCTGTCCAAAATGGCCAAGATTTGAAGATAATGAACCAGCAAATATAAAAGAGAAAAGTTCAGATTTGAAGTTAGAAATACGGTTAGTGGACTTAAATAGCAATTAGACACATTTGAAAAGACTGTTACCTGGACACAGCCAGAAAAATGATGAGATAAAAATTGAAAAAGAAGAGTTTCCATTTGGAGGCATGAAATGAGAAAGCGTGAACTATATCCAGTCAGTTTTTCAGAATAAACAAATAGAATGAGAGGGTTTTGTTTGTTTTGTTTGGTTTTGTTTCATTTTCCTCACTGTGCTTAAGATCAAACTCAGGGCCTCATATATACTAAGCATGTGCTCTACCACTGAGTTCCATCCACCTACACAAGAAATTTATTTGATTATTTATTTATTTATTTATTTATTTATAAATTGACTGGGAAATTTCTGCGATTGGTGGAAGATATGCATTCTCAGATTCATTGAGCCCAAGGATTCTTAAGCAAGACATATAAAAATAAATCTGTTATTTATAGAAAATGTATTGAAATAAATAAAAACACCAAACATAATAGGTAGTTAAGAGGCTAAAAAGAAAAAGATAGCTCTGAAGGATCAACATTGAGGTTAACAGTGGATATCAACACCAACAAAACATTGTGATATATTGTCTTCAAAGTGTTAAGAGAAAATCAGTGAAATTATCTTTTAGAAGGGTAAAATTAAGATGTTTGTAGATACAGAGTTTACTAGCAGCACATCTCACTGAGGATGTATTTCTACAATATATTATCCTGGAAGAAGGAAAATGGTCACAGAAGCAATTTCTCAGATGCAAAAAGGAAAGTAAGTGAAGAGAATTACAAAAGTGTGACTAAATCAATCTTGATTGCATGAAATAACAAAACCAACAATGTCTATTTTTTAAAATAAGGCAGAACCAAAACACTGGATGAAAATAACATCTATATTGGGAAAGGGATAATCAAAGTTGAAGCATTCTAAGAACCTAGTAGTTAAAAGGAAACTTTTGATTAAATTGGTTTATTAAGTTAAATGCCTATATTAAAGTTCCTAAAATATTAACTACATAGAAGGAGAATTACAATTTGCCAATTAGCAGAGGGGAAAATTGGAGAGAGACTATAAATCAATCCACTTTCATAAGTCAAAATGGTAAGACTAAACAATATATGTTTGGACATATATGTACTGCAAGATGTCATTTTTCAAAAAGCAAAGGAATGATTAACACAAAGTTTAGACTGGTATGTGGCTCTCTGGAGCCTCAGGAGCTGGTTAAACTTCAAGGGAAGTAGATGGTACCCTCGAATTAATTTAAGAAGTTAAATGAAGGAATTATTTACAATGGTAGAAGCAGTGTGCAGAAAAATAAGTTTGACAACATACCAATGGCCAAAGCCAACTGGAGGTCACAAGGCAAAGCTGACCAGACACAGTGACCACACGGGTCAGCTCTCCAAAGCCCAGTGTCTGTGCCAAAAAGCAAAGCATAAGGAACAAGCTGAAGGGCAAAGAGAAGATTCCCACTCATTGAGCTCATCCCATTCATTTTATTTATAACAGCTTGTAAAACACAATGTATTTTACAGTTCAAAAATGGAAAAAAATGTACAACAACAATAATGCGAAATTACTTTTAAAACATTTTAAATGAAGCACTTAGAAATGAAGAGCAAAAAGGCCAGGGATATAGCTCAGTGACACAGTGACTGTCTGGCAAATGTGAAGTCCTGAGTTTGATTCCTAATTAAAAAAAAAAAGGATGAAGAACAAAGAAAGTTAGAAATATTAAAATGACAAGCCATCTAACTTGCAAGTTGTGACCCACCTGCCTTACTTCTACTTATTCTCTATTGTGGTCCTAGTGTCGCTCAGGTTTTATATACTGAGATCCTAACCTCTAAGAGAGGAGGCTTTTGAGAGGTGATTAGGTCTTACAAACAAAGCCTTCATGAGTGGGGTTAGTACTCTCAATGAAGAGATCACACAGAGCCAATTGTCCCTTCTATATGAAGACACAAGGAGAAGACACTATGCTGGGAGAATGCATATGAAAAGAACATGTGCACTGAGATCTCTTTCCTTCCACTGTGCCTTCCTGCTTTGGAGCCAGCTAACTATGGACTAAGAACACTATCAACAGATTATGGTTTGTCAAACAATGAAATCTACTTTCTTTTGCTTCCTTTAGATATGTCAGGGTGTGAGTTTTGACCTCTGGTAGGGTAGCGTCAACGTTCCTTTTCAGCCTGAAGCAGTTAGAAGAGGACTGAACTTCAGGCCTCTGTATCCCTTAAGAATAAGGGATTGAAGTCTGGGAGAAGAAAGGTAGGAAAAAAGAAATAAAGATAGGTAGAAAGGAGACAAGGAAAATCAAAACTTTAAAAATTCTACTGTGAAGAAGACTGTGACTTCTGGGACACAAAGTTACCCAAGGCTATCCATGTGTACACTCCCTAGATTAATTTATGCCTCTTTTCTTCCAAGCCCATTATACTCAAAATTCCTTAAGGATACCATTAGTCTACAAATTGGCTTATTTGAGGATGCAAAGAGTGAAAACTTGTTCTTTAAAATGAAGAACAAGTTGAGAAAAATTCAAAGAATGCTTAAATTATCCTTAGAAACAAAACAAAACAAAACAAAACAAAAGACAGGGCTCATAACTTTCACCTGTAAAATGGGCCATTATCCTTCCAGCAGACTGGCCATTCTTTTCTTTTCCCTGTAAGCCAAGACCAAGATGGAACTTCCTATAGCCTAACAAGTTCCATTGGCTTCTATCCCAAAAGAAACATAAATGTTCCCAGTTTCAGGAGATCACACGCTTATCTCATGAGGGCCCCACACTGTATTTCTTTTGAGTGTGTGCTTTTAAAATTCTGAGTAATAAATCTGCTTCTGCCTCTTTAAAAACATTTATGTACTGACCCTTCTTCCACTGACCCTAGGGAAAAAGTGGGAAAAGAATGTTGATATGGGGGTGAAAAGCAATTCAGTATGTCACAATGTAGTGTTACAGCACCCTGAAAGCACTAAGATACATTTGCAGAGCAGAGAACAAAATATTTTAGATTGTCTCAATCTCACTTCTCCCATCCTTTAGGCAAGAAATAAAAGCAATTTCCAAGTTTCTCGCTGGGAAGTGTCAGAGGTCACTCTTGTTTCGGGAGAGGGGAGGTTTCTGTATCAAAAGTGGGGGATGCAGTTCAGCAGGAGTGCGCTTGCCTACTACGTGCCGGGCCCTGGGTTGGATTCCCAGGCTCACCAAAAACAAATAAAATCAATAATGAAAAGTGACAAGCTGGAAATAAATTGCATCTCATTTGTTGTGAAAATAAAACATAACAATAATAGCAATTAGCTAAACAGAAAAAGACAGTTGAAAGTTGAAAAAGTCCAGAGATCATAAAGTAAGTAGTTTTCAACTGTATTTACTTTCAGTGCTCTTGATTACATTATATACAAAAGCATAATTAGGCAATAATAACTGATAACTTTTTTTAGTTTCAGTGTTGAGTGTTTACTGCCAGGCAGTGTTCTTTTTGTTTTTTTTTTTAATTTCATTTTTATTTTGTGATAGGTTCTTTCCAAGTCACTAAGTTGCCCAGACTGAGGCCAAATTTATGATCCTCCTGACTCAGCTTACAAGAATGCTGGAATTACAGGTATGTACCGCCACACCTGGCTATCAGGGAATGTTTTGAGTGTCAGACACATATTAAATTATCTAATCATTGTTGTACAAGACAAAGTTCAGTGCTTCAGGCTGTCAAAGAATTTATCAAGAGTAGAAGAAGTGCAGGAAGAAATTTATTAAAATACACACTGTGAGAGCCAGCAGGACAGTCAGAAGAGGGGACTGCGTTTAGAGTTTGGGGGGTTGTTTTTTATGGTAGGCGTCAGTGTTGGTCTGCTATTGGTCATTGACAACTGTGTCCTTGTTTGTAAAGGACGACCAAGCACAAAATGTGTTTCTGGGAAAGATTACGTTTTGACATCTTGAAATGTTCATTGTCAGGCTTATACTTGGAGCCCAAAGAATGAGAAGTGTTCTCACTAGTCTATCTGTAATTTAAAAAAGTTTTTATTATTCTATTGTCCACAATCATTATTGAAACCTGTATTCATACATTTTCAGAGATGAAGACACTAAAACATAAAGAAACCAAATCACTAGGCACCGGTGGAATTGAATTTATGTGCTACACGACTATGTCCCCAAAGTTGAGCACTTTTGGGTGTGGGGATACTCACTTGTAGTTCCGACTCTTATCCTCCAGCAAAAAGACACCCTCTAAGAGGACCTGTGGAACTCAGTGGGCTCCTGCTACACAATTTGAAGCAGTGACTTGGAGGGTGGGGAAGACATGCTAACATTTAGGAGAATGTTGCAATTGAAGTTTTTCATTCAATACAGTGTTTCCCAAAGCCAAGAGAAACTAGGAAATATCTTGGCTTGAAGAGAAAATTTCTAATCTGTGATTCACTGAAGGCCCTGAAATCAAAGTTGAACTCTTAGGTATATGTGCATCTACGTGTTCTGGACATGTTTGCCTATGAAATTGTTTTTTTTTTTTTAATGTCGTTGTCAAAGCAGAATGCTTCCTCAAAAGGCATGTGTGACCTAAGTCCAATTTTCTTCCAGTTTCCTTGTAAAATGATAAAAGCAGTCTGGGAATTTCCAGGCAAGTTTCCCTATACTGCAGACCACTGTGATTGTAATTTGCTTCCTCAACCAGACTTCCAGCTCTGGAATGTAGCTTTTCCCTTCTGCAGATCATCTCTTCCCATTTTATTGTAAAAATTGACCCTAGGAGTTCTAATCTTAGGGAAACTGCGTCATATAAGAGCAAAATAAAACTTTGGTTAAGGTCAGACTTCAAGATCAAAAGACGAAATGTGTGAATATTGTGACAGTATTTATTACCTGAAGGACAGTTGTTTAATTTGATCTTGCCTTTGGGAATTATAATATCTACCTAGAAGATGGTGATGGAAATTAAATTCAGAAAAGCATATGCCTGGAACATTCAGTGTACTCTGAATTTAGTACTTACTGGATTATTAGTCCTTGTAATAGACTTCTAAAAAAGAAACAGAAATTTTAATTCCACAGCATCTTTTCTTATTTCAACATTTAAGAGTGCCAAAGACAGCAATCTTAAGTTAAAATTAGTAAAGGTAGTTTCAAGCCACAGTGATTCTGACCATATAGTTTAATTTCCAGTAAACTAATGTGAAAAAGCACTAAAACTTGAAGTGTTATTAAGGATGATTAGTTAATATTTTACTTAAACTGCTATTCATATCAGTCACTTCAATTGTAATTTTTGCATAAATTAACTCCACACAGTACTTTGATGAATTCAGAGGATACAAATCCTGTCTTTTTAGTTCATTAAGTTTTTTGATACATTTTAGATATACATGATGATCACATTCATCAGAGGGAATTTGTACCTTTACATGATATATCTTCATTCTTTCATTTTCCATTCCCCTACAGTCCCTTCAACACTTCTACCCCTCTTTATCTACAAAAGCATTGTTTCCATTTTTTCCTTCTTTTCTCATTTTTTCTTTTCCCTTTCGTTCTTTCCCCCTCCCCCCTGCCTAGCTGCACTTCTCAACTGAACATTTTCTTCTTATTTCACAATGTCTATTATTTATTTTGGTCCTTATTTACACTTTCAGTTTTTCACACCAGAGAAACAATGTGGTATTTACACATGTATGTCTGATTTATTTCACTTATGAGTACAGTCTCAAGGTGCATCCATTTACCTAGAAATGTCTGAAGTTTATCCCTCTTTATGCCTGAGTGCTACTTCATTGTATATAAAAAAAAACACATCTGTGTTCATTCATTGGTTGGTCATTTGGGCTGTTTCCAATATTTAACTATTACAAACTGTGTGCTATCTAAGTGTATATATATCACTATAGTATGATGCCTTTAATTCTTTCAGGAGGATACTAAGAAAGAGAATAGCTGGGTTGAATGGAACCTCTAGTTATAGTTTTTTGAGGAATCTCCATGCTGACTTCCACTATATATCACTATGGTAGGATGTTTTTAGTTCTTTTGGGAAGATACCCTGAAGGGAAATAGCTGGGTCAAATAGGACCTCCTATCCTAGGTTTTTGAGGAATCTCCACAATGGTGGCACCAGCCTGCATTCTCACCCACAGAGGAGAAGGGTTCTTTTTCTTCACAGCCCCTTCAGCATTTATTATTGGTTGACTTCTTAATACTAGCCATTCTTTCTGGGGTGAGACAGAATCTCAGTATTGTTTTAATTTGCATCTCTCGATTGACCAATGCTGTTGAACATTTTTTCATTTATTTATTTACTATTTGTACATCTTCATCTGAGAAGTGTATGTTCATCTCAGATGCCCATTTTTGGATTGGGTCTTTAAATCTTGGTGGACTGATTGTTTTACGTTCCTTACACGTCCTCAATAGCAATCCTTTATTTGAGGGACAGCTGGCAAACATTTTTTCTCACTTTGTGGGTTGTCTCTTCATTCTGTTGGTGGTTTCTCTTGTCGTGCAAAAGCTTTTCAATAGAATGAGATCCCATATGTTGTTCCTTTGCCATAGTTCCTGTGCAATCTGGCTTTTATTCCTAAAGTCTTTGCCTACACCAACGTCTTCAAGAGTTTTACCTACTCTATCTTCCAGGAGATTTAGTGTTTCTGTTTTAATGTTGAGATCTTTAATCCAATCAGATTTTAACTTAGTACATGGTGAAAGATATGGGTCCAGTTTTAATCTTTGGCATGTGGAAAGACAGTTTTTCCAACACCATTTATTAAAGAGACTATCTTTCTTCTAATGAATGTGTCTGGCACCTTTGTCAAAGATAAGGTAGCTTAGTGTGTCTGCCATTGTTTCTGCATCTTCCAATCCATTCTATTGATCTTTGGGTCTGTTTTTTGCCAGTACCACACTGTTTTTATCACAGTAGCTTTATAGTATAACTTCACCAGGAATTGTGATGCCCCCTATCTTGTCTTTGTTGCCCAGGATCACCTTTGCTATTCTAGGTCTCTACTGGTTCCAGATGAATTTTAGGATTGTTTTCTCTAATTCTGTGAGATATGCTATTGGAATTTTGATTGGGATTGCATTGAATCTGTATAACAGTTTTGGAAGTATGGCCATTTTCACTATATTGATTCTTCCTACCCAAGAGCATGGGGTATCTCTCCATTTTCTAATATCCTCTTCAATCTCCCTTTTCAGAGAATTATAGTTTTCAATATAGAGGTCTTTTACATCTTTCATTAGATTGATTCCTAAGTATTTCATTTTTTTGGAAGCCATTGTAAAAGGTATACTTTCCCTGATTTCTCTCTCAGTGAGATTGTTGTTTGTGTACAAGAAGGCTATTGATTTTTAAGTATTGACTTTATAACCAGCTACATTACTAAATCTGCTTATTAAATCTGGAAGTCTTTTGGTGGAGTTTTTGGGATCTTCTTGGTAGAATATCATGCCATCTGCAAATGTTTAACTTCTTCCTTTCCTATCTTTATTCCTTTTATTTCTTTCTCTTGTCTAATTGCTCTAAAGTTTCCAGGACTTTGTTAAGTAAGAGTGGAGACAGTGGACATCCTTATCTTGTTTCTGATTTTAGAGTGAAAGCTTTCAGCTTTTGTCCATTTAGTGTGATGTTGGCTGTTGGTTCATCATAGATAGCTTTTATCACATTGAGATTGAGACCATCTATTCCAATTTTCTGTAGAGTTTTTTTTTTATCATGAATGGATGCTGGACTTTGTCAAAAGCTTTTTATGCATCTGTTGAGATAATCGTATGATTTTTATCTTTGGCTCTGTTAATATGTTGTGTTACATTTATGGATTTACATATGTTGTACCATCCCTGCATCCCTGGGGTGAATCCCACTTGCTCATGGTGTACAGTCTTTTTAACAATTTGCTGCAGTCTGTTTGCCAGTATTTTATTGAGGATTTTTGTGTCAATGTTCATTAGGGAGATTGGCCTGTAATTCTTTTTCTTAGGTGGGTCCTTGTCTGGTTTTGGACCCAGAGTAATACTTGTTTCCAGGAATGAATTTGGGAGTAATGCTTCCCTTTCAATTTCATTAAAGAGTTTGAGAAGTAGTGGTGTTAGGTCTTCACTAAATTTCTTGTAGAATTCAGCAGTGAATCCATCAGGTGTGGGATTTTCTTTGTTGATAGGTTTTTAATTACATCTTTAATTTCATTTATTGATATTCGGCTATTTAGGATTTTTATATCTTCTTGGTTCAACTTTGGTAACTCATATGAATCTAGGAATCTGTCCATTTCTTCTGTATTTTCCATCTTATTAAAATACAAGTTTTCAAAGTAGGTATAGATAATTTTCTGGATTATCACAACAGGGTCTATTGTGATTTTACCCTTTTCATTTCTAATTGCATGGATTTGAGTCTTTTCCTTCCTTTTTTTTGATTAGGTTGGACAAGGGTTTGTCAATTTTATTTAATCTTTCAAAGAGCCAACTCTTCGATTCATTGATTCTTTGCATCATTTTTTTAGTTTCCAGTGGTACACCAATATCTTTAAGAGCTCTATCTAGTCTATCTTCCAGCAGATTTAGTGTTTCTATTTTAATATTTAGATCTTTGATCCATTTTGATTTTACTTTAGTGCATGGTGAAAGACAAAGGTCTAATTGTAATTTTCAGCATAGAGAAAGCCAGTTTTTCCAGTAGCATTGGCTTATTTATTTTTCTTGCAGTGAAGGTGTTTGGCTCCTTTGTCAAATGTGGCTAAGTGACTCTGGACTTCTTTCTGTACCATCTAGTCTGTTCCATTCATTCTCAGGTCTGGGATTTTGTTGTTGTTTTTGTTGTTTGTTTGTTTGTTTGTTTGCTTCATTCATTTGTTTTGTTTTGTTTTGTTTTTGCCAGTATCATACTGGGTTTTTTTTTTATCACTATAGCTTTGTAGTATAATTTTGAAGGAGGGATTGCCTTTCTGTTGTTGCCCAGAATTGCCTTTGCTATTCTAGGTCTCTTCTGGTCCCAGTTTTAGGATTTTTTCTCTAATTCTGTGAGATATGCTGTTGGAATTTTGATCAGAATTGCACTAAATCTGTAAAACAATTTTGTAAGTATGGTCATTTTCACCTATATTGGTTCTTCCTATCCAAGAACAAGGAATATCTTTCCATTTTCTGATACCCTCTTTGATCTCCTTTTTCAGAGTATTGTAGTTTTCAATGTAGAGGTCTTTTACCTCCTTCATTAGATTGATTACTAGGTATTTAATTTTTTTTTCTTGAAAGCTATAGTGAAAGGCATTGTTTCCCCAATTTCTCCCTCAATGAGTTTGTTAGTTGTGTACAGGAAGGCTATTGATTTTTGAGTGTTGACTTTGTATCCTGTTATGCTACTGAATTTGGTTATTAAATCTAGAAGCCTTTTGGTGGAGTTTTTGGGGTCTTCTATGTAGAGTGTCATGTCATCCCTGGATAATGATAATTTAAATTCTTCCTTTCCTATCCTTATTCCTTTTATTTCTTTTCCTTATCTGATTGCTCTTGCTAGTGTTTATGGAACTATATTGAATACGAGTGGTGACAGTAGACATCCTTGGCTTGTTCCCTAATTTTAGGGTGTGAGTTTTCTGATTCTGTCTGTTTAGTATAATATTGGCTGTTGGTTTTTCAGAGATGGCTGTTATTTGATTAAGGCAAAGACTATCTATTCCAATTTTTTGCAAGGTTTTTACCATAAATGAGCATTGAGCTTTGTTAAATATGTTTTCTGCATCTATTGAGATGCCACATGATTTTTGTTCTTGCTTCTGTTAATATGATGTATTACATTTATTGATTTGTGCATGTTGTATCATCCCTGAATCCCAGGGATAAATCCTACTTTGTCAAGGTATATGATCTTCTTGATTTGCTGCTTTCTGTTTGCCAGTATCTTATTGAGGAATTTTGAATCTATGTTCATTAGGGAGATTAGCCTGTAGTTCTTTTTTTTGGGTGGGTCCTTCTCTGGTTTTGATATCACAGTAATCGTTATAGTTAGGGTTCATAGCAGAATAGATTTAATACAGACACATAATTTACAGGATTATTTTATAATATTCACCCAAAGAGTCAAGTGCAAAAGAGTGCAAAAGATCTGTCCACACACTACAGACCCAAAAAATCCAGCTGAAGGCCTGGATCCCATGGCAATGTCCAGTACAAGTATAGCTGAATACCTAGAGCCCATAGCATTGTGCTCCATGAGTCTAGCTTGAGGCCTAGAGCCCCCAACATCTCATGCAAGTTTTTATCAAGTATCTGTACTAGAAAGGCCCAAAGGTCAGTGGTGGAAGTTAGGAAGTCTGCCAGCGAGATGAAGGATCTGTGACAGCAGTCTGAGAGATCTGCACTGGAGCCAGGAAGTAACTCTCAAGCTAAGGACCAGAGCTCCTCCAAAAACAACAGCAGCCATCCTCAGTGACAGAAAGGACCCAAGCTCTTCCTATGATGAGAATGACTGAGTTTATATCAGGAAAACCAGCACGATAGGCTTCTCCAGGAGAAACAACAGCACACCATCTTTCCCTCCAGTTCTGTTTTTTACATTGTTGGCAACTGTTCCCAGTTGGGCCATCCACACCTAGCACCATGCTGATTCAGTTCAGTTGGTATTACAAAAATTGACCATTAGTAAGTCCACCACAGTAATATTTGCTTCCAGAAATGAATTTGGGAGTATTGCTTCCCTTTCAATTTCATTAAACAGTTTGAGAAGTAGTGGCATCAGGTCTTCTCTAAATTTCTCATGGAATTCACCAGTAAATCCATTGGGGTCTGGGCTTTTCTTTGTTGGTAGTTTTTTATTACATCTTTAATTTTGTTGACTGATATTGCTTTATTTAGAATTTTTATACCTTCTTGATTCAGCTTTGGTAATCTGTATGTATCTAGGAATCTGTCCATTTCTTCTGTTTCCCATCTTACTAGAACACAGGTTCTGAAAGTAGGTATTGATGATCTGGATTTCTCCAGGATCTGTTGTGATTACAACCTTCTCATTCCTAATTTCATGGATTTGAGTCTTTTCTGTCCTTTTATTTTTTTAAATAATGTTGGTTAATGTTTGCCAACTTTATTTAATGTTTGGAAGAACCAACTCTTTGACTCATTGATACTTTGTAATGTTTTCATTAATTTCTGCCCTGATCTTTATAATTTCCTCTCTCCCAGCTTTGGGGCTGACTCGCTCTTCTGTTTCTAGAAACTTGAGTTTCAATATTATGTTGTTTATTTAAGCTTATTCTGTTTTTCTGAAGTGGGTATTCACTGCTATAAATTTCCCTCATAGGACTGCTTTCATTGTCTCCCATAAGTTCTGGTATGTTGTATTGGAATTGTCATTTAATTGTAGAAGCTGTCTAATTTCTTCTTTAATTTCATCTATGACCCACTGGTTGTTTAGGAGGGTGCTATTTAATTTCTGTGTGTTTATGAAACTCTTGTGATTTCTTTTGCTATTAATTTCCAACATCATATCAGTATGGCTTGATAATATGCAGGAGATAATTTCAATTCCTTTTCATTCCCTTAAGCATATCCTATGAGCTAGTATGTCCGTCTTGGAGAATGTTCCATGTGCAGTTTAGAAGAAACTTTATGCTGATGTTGTGGGATAGAACACTCTATAAACATCTACTAAGTACATTTGTTCAAAAGTTTGGTTTAGTTCTAATATTTCATTGCTGATTTTATGTCTAGTTGGTCTGTCTATTTGTGGCAGTGGGGTATTGAGGTCCCCCATTAAGATTGTATTAGTGCCAATGTGATTTTTCATGTCTGTTATTTGTTTTATATAGTTGGATGCACTAGTGTTTGGTGCATATATATTTATCATTGTTGTCTCTTCTTCTTAGATTATTATCTTTTCAAGGATATAATGACTTTCTTTGTCTCTCTTAATCAATGTTGGCTTGAAATCCACTTTGTCTGCAAATAGAATAGCTACCCCTGCTTTTCCTATATTCCTGTTGCACAGAATATTGTTTTTCATCCTTTGATTTTTAGTCTATAAATTTCTCTTTTAATTAAATGTATTTCTTATTTGCAGCATATTGCTTGCTCTTGCTTCTTAATTCATTCTGCCAGCCTGTTTCTTTTGAAACCAGTATGTATATATTTTGAAGCTGACATATATTGATTTATCCTCGTCATGTTATTTTCCTGTTGTTGGCTCTCTTTTTTCTCTCTGTTTAATTGCTTTCCTTGCCTGATGGATTCATTCTGTTGAGGTTTGTGGAGTTGTAATCCTTGTTATCTCTTTCTAGAATAGCCTTCAGAATACTTTGGAGTTCTAGTTTATTGTTCATGAATTTCCTCTGGTGTTGTTTGTCATGAAAGTATATTATTTCTCCATTGTTGTTGAAAGATAATGTTGCAGGGTGCATCAGTCCGGATTGGAGGTTGTTTTCCTTATGGATTGAAATACTTTAAACTCTCCTTGACTTGAGGTTTTGTATTGAGAAGTTTTCTGTGATTCCAAAGGGGCTTTCCTTTATAGGTGATTTGTTTCTTTGTTTAAACTGCTTTTAATATTTGTTCTTGTGTTTAATTTCTAGCATTTTAACTATTATATGCCTTGGTGTAGACTTTTTTTTTGATCATGGCTAATTGGAATTCTATATGCATTACTTAACTGTAAGTCAAATTTGTTTTCCCTGCTTAGGAATGTTTTCTGCCATGATGTCTGTGAACAGGTTTTTTTTGTTTTGTTTTGTTTTGTTTTGTTTTGTTTTAGGCATTTGCACAATCTCCTGCTTTTTGACTGACTCCAGTCAATCTTATGTTATTTTTCTTTGTATCATCTGGCAGCTGCTGGATTTATTTCTCATGGTCCCTTGCTATTTTTATGAAATCTTTCTTTTCATGATTGTTAACTGAAGTCCTTCAATCTTCCATATCTGACAGTCTGTCCTCACATTGACTCATTCTGTCGTGTATACTTGCAATGAAATTTTTAATATTGACATCTGTTTGAGTCTGTTTCATGGATTCCATTTCTTTCCTATGCTGGGGTTTCATGATTTCCATCATTTTCCTAAGCGCCTGTATTTTTTATTTCATCTGTATCTTCTCTAGAGTCACCAAGCGTGCCTTTCATTATGGTCACCATCTCTGTAGTTATCTGAGATATTATTTCTGATTTGATTTTTTTCCATAGCCTTATTCATCTGCTTTGTTACTTCCACTGTTACCACTTCAGAGTCCAGGTGGGTGGCTTTTGAATTGTTTCACCTCACAACCCACTGAGTTTGCCTTTTGTGAGGTGGAAATCTGTGGTCGCATCCATTTAGGTGTCTTCTCATTTTCTATTTTTTTTTTAGTTTAATTACTGAGTTGATGGTTATAAATTGCTTATGGGCAGTAGCTTTACTGCTAGTATTTAGAACCCTTATGAAATGACTACTCAGAGGTGTCTTCCAGGTGTAGCTGGATTTTGGGTTTTGAGTCTGTTGCAAGATCCTATCTCTTCAACACATTGGGGATGAGAAATTGCTGCATACTTGGCTTAAGCCCTGGTCCTTTGGCACTGGTCTACATTATTTTTTATGACCCTTAGGCAACCTCAGTCTTGGTATATCAGGAGGAACAACTGATTAGAACAACTATGTCATGTTGGCTAAAGTGGTACGATCAGCAATAACAATAGCATCAAACAGCCTAGAGAATAGCAAATTGTGGCTGTGGTAGCTATTAATTTGCCACCTTTAACCATATAAACTTGATTTGTGCTTATATAACAAAATCCAGAAGAAATCAGAATATTATATGCAGTATATAAGCACTCAATAAGACAATTTTACTCTCAGGAGAGAAAATTTTAAAGGGACTAGGTGGAGAAATAGAGAAATAGAGAAGAGGAAGAACTTAGAAACAAAACTAGAGGACAAAGGAAAATCATCCAAACTTTGAGAAACTAGTAAGGAAGACAGGAGGGAAAGTGAAAAGGAAGAAATAAAAACAAGAACAGAACAACAACAGCAAAATTAGGAACTTGGCTCACACCCATATAAAAACAAGAACAAACATTCCAATAAAAGCAAAACAAAACCATCCCAAAAAAAAAAGACGAAAATAAGAAAAAATGTCCACTTCAAGGTGTGTCTCTGCTGTTACTGGTAGACAACATGGGCAGATAGAATCCAGACCCAAGTTGATTAATCCAAGCAAGCCAGTCATACTTTTATGGTGGGATGGTGGATAATTCCAGCAAGCCTGCATCTTTAGTTCCACTGAAATTCAGGCTGGTTTCTGGCTGTGAGGCTAGAACCAGATTTCTTCAACTTGTAACAGTCTATGTGCCTTTTTCCAGCTTGAGCTCAACTTCCTGCTGTTTTGAACTCAGCTCCCTGACCTCCTGTGGAATTGAACTCAGCAGCCTGACCCTGCAACCAGGAGCCATTAGATAAAACTGGTTCACAGCTATTCTGAGTTCTGAGCTCAGGTGGCCCCTCTTTAAGATGGCTACTAACCAATCACCCTTTCATGGGGAACATCTGAACCCAAATAACTCAGCAGTGACAACAGTCTGCTGTGTCCACTCCTCCATTCAACTAGTGTGTCTCTCCATAGAGGCCTCTGGGGTCATTAGTAGTTATTGTGCACCTGCTGTTTTGAGCTACCCCTCCTATGCAGTGAGTCTGGGCTCAGGGAGAAAGAGCTGTCCCCCACCCCCTTCTTCTTCATTGAAGTCTGACTCTTTGCTCTCCCCATGGGCTTCAATTCTCACTTCAGATCCTTCCTGGGTCCTAGGGACGCACTTTCTTCCTTTTCTCTTCTTCACATTGCTATATTCCAGTGATTGGACACCCAATCCCAGAGAGGCTTTTTTTCTGCTGCTCATCACTTTGCCATCTTCCCAGAAGTCCTATTTTTATGTCTTTTGTAGGGAAAACTTTTTAATTATAAAGAAGTTAAATTTACTGATTTTTCATTGTTTTTATTTTTTCTAGCTTTTAGTTTCATTTATGGTTTTTATTGTTGTTGTTGTCCAAAAATCTTTGAGTTTGTTTGTTCTTTCACTCATGTACACAATACTTACTTTGTACCTATTATAGTGTAGGCGCAGAGGGTACAATCTATTGTTAGTTAACTGAGACTAGACCTATAGGTTTTTAAAGTATCATATGTATACACTGTAAAGTTTACTTCTTATTTGAAAATTATGAAATATATTTTCCTTGCCAAATTAGTGGAAAGTTGTTCCCCTCTTATAAGGAGGGAGAAAATAAGATAACAAAAGTTCATTTCCAGGAGGGCACTTTATTTTTTCTTCCTAGAATGTCACCAAAAAAGGCAGTAAAATTTCATTAAAATGGATGAAACCATTTTGTTTCACAATAAAATGTTCTGCAATCAGTTTTGTGATGCTCACTCACAAACAAGGTGAAGATACTGGTGTCAGAATTAAGAAGTAAAAATACTTTTTAAATGGTAAAGGCAACTACAACCACATGATTTAGTCAAAACTGACCTGTAGCAATATTTTGCTCTCTTTCAGCAAATGCTATAGTACTAAGAAATAATGCTGTAATTTTGACATGTACCTCACTGCTTATCCAAATTAATACTTATTTAGTGGTAAGTTACTACGTAGTTATCATGTTTAAACAATGTGTTACATTTTTATGTTTACATTTTTCAAACAAACTTGCTTTGCATAATGAACTTGGTGGTGAAGCAGTTTAGGCCAGTGTTCTACAGACTAAGTACCTACCATGTGAAAGGCAGTATAAAGATGCATATCAAGTTCTGGCTCCTCACAAGTTGGTGAATATTTAATGTTAAATGCCAACACTTCTGCCCCACCTAACCCAGAAAAGTCCCCAGGAAAAAAAAATAGATGAAGATCAAGACTCTGAACAAACCCAGGTGAGACAAGTTAGGACAGAAGAGGCCAAGTGACACAGATTGGGACCAGTTGCTAAGAGTTTTCTTACTGTGGTGTTCTCCACTTTAGGCACACTGGTTAGACAGTCACCAGTCAGGGCCTGGGGCACTTGACAGAGGCTGTGGTGTCATGCCACAACATCCATGAGGAAGCACAGCAGCAGGCAAGGCTTACCAGCTGTGTCTTGATCATTCCTTCCTCCAGTTCTCCTAAGGCCATCTGTTGGGGATTGGAGGTGACAATCTAGACATGAAGCTTTGGGGAAAGTGAAGCATGAAACTGAGGTTCAGGCTGACCCTCTGAGAGACAGAATGATAGAAATTGAGGACATAATAAAGGGAACTTCACCTCACACCAAAAATGTTCAAGCTGATAAAAGTGTGACTATTTCACTCTTTAAATCCATGTGGCCTGCACAGAAGGTACATGCAGTCAGTCAAGGGCAATATGTTAGCTTCCCGGACAAATTACAAGATGGCTGGCAAACTTTACTTAAGTACATGTGAAATGATCAGTTGTCGTCTTGTATACCTTGACACTAAATTGACTGGTGCATGTATACGTAGGGGAAAACTAGTAACTCATTTGTAGTTGGAACAGACTCAAGATATTTGAGAAAGATTAAGAGGAGGAAAACAAATGGATGTTTATCAATATGTATATTTCAAACATGCATGACAGACATCCAAGGAACAGTAGTTCTCAAAGGAGTGCCTTTGAATTACAGTTTATATAGCATCTTCAGCAAAGAACAGGCACTTGTTACAGTTTATATCTGGATGTCCTCTCAAAGCCTCGAGTGCCCCTAAATGGGACTTTGGGGAGATGACTGAATCATGGGTACATGATACTCTTCAGTGGATTAGTCTGCTGATGTGTTTATAGCTAAACGTAATGTTGGGAGGTAAAACCTGGTTGTAGGAGTTGTGTCACTGAGGACGTGGCCTGGAAGGGTCTATCTCCCCCCATCCACACACACACACATACACACTTCCTCCCTTGATTGCTCCCTGCTTCCTGTCACAATGCCATGCACGGCTTCTCCTCTGCCACGCCCTTCTGCCATGTTGCCCTGCCTTGCAGCTAGCCAACTATAGAGACTGAAACCTTTACAAACTATGAGCCAAAAATAAACCCTTCCCCCATAGAGTTGTGGGTGTCAGGTCCTGTGTCTCAGTGATGAAAAAAAGCAGCACTTTTAGAGAAGCAAGACAAATGAAAACAACCCTGGGTCTCTATGGGCAACAACTTGGGGAGGGAAATAAATAGCAGAGAAAGTCTAGTTAGTAAAGTCCATTAATGCAGACTCCCCTGGTACCTTCTCCCCATTACCAAGGGTTCAAAGTAGTCTTCTGTGGTGGATTGACAACTGGTGGTCAACTGAGTCAGCATGGTGCTGAGTCTGAATGGCATACCTGAGGATTGTTGCCAACATAAAAAGGAGAAATAGAGAGGAAGAAGTAGTGTTGTTGGTTCTCTGTGGTGTTGTTGGTTTTCCTGTTCCCATTGGTTCTCCTGGAGCCGTTTGTCGAGCTTATTTCCTGATATGAATTTGGCTGTTCTCATCATCAGAGGAGCTCGGGACCTTATTGTCACTGAGAATGACTGCAGTTCACTTTGGGGAAGCTCTGGTTCTTACTTTACTGCTTCCTGGTTCCAGAGGGGAAGAGGATGTGCTATTCAATATCCAGGAAAAGCTTGTCATGCTGGCCTCCCAATTTGAACTCAGCTGTTTTCAACATTGGAGGTGCCTTGGACCTCATTGTTGCTGAGGATGGTTGTGGTACTTTTTGTGGGAGCCCTGGTCCTTACCCTGAGTGTTGCTTCTTGGCTCCAGTGCAGAACCCTCAACCTACTGGCATAGATCCTTCATCCTCCTGGCATAGACTTTCTAGCTCCCACACTGACCTTTGGGCCTTCCCAGTGCAGATCCGTGAAACAGACTTTCATGAGACATTGTCATGGGCACTAAGTTTTCAGCTGGACTCATGCAGGACATTGCCATGGAATCCAAACCCTCAACTGGATTCTTTGGGTCTTGGTGTATGGACAGATTTCCTGTACTCTTTCTTTTATATTTGACTCTTTGGGTGATCATTACAAAATAATACTATAAATTATGTGTCCTGTATTATGTGTTCTCCTTGCAAACCTTGACTACAACATTTTCAGTGCTTAATCTTTGTTCTCCCTGGTCAAGAGAAGGACAGGATACTGTTTGTCTTTGTAAATCTATGTCTAACTTTAGGTAAATAGAGAGACGGTAGAGACTTCTGTTATCTTCTGCTTTTCTGTTGCCTTTCCATGTGTGGGAGAGGCATAGTCTGTTTTCCCAACATATCTTTGTAATCTGATGTTCCTCATTCTCATGGGGTAGGAGGAAAAATTTGGCTCTACCCTCTTAGGTTTGGTACTTGAGGAGGCTGCAAATAAACTAGTTTTTAAAAACATATTAGCAAGAGAAAAATATTTAACCCCATACATAATGTTCATTTTCTGCCACTATAACAAAATATAATATATAATTTATATATTATAAATAATAGAAGTTTATTTGGTTCACCATTGTGGAGACTTGAAAGTCCAAGAACATGGTACTAGCATCTGACAGGCTAAGTAGCAAAGTGGAAGGGGCCAGAATTTCCCAGACTTTATCAATAACTCCCTCCAACAATAACTAACCCACCCCTAAGATAGTAGCATTAATCCATTATGAGGGCAGAGTTTCTTATGACCTAAAATACATTTTAAAAGTTCCACCTCTCAATAATGTCAAAGGAAAAACTGAATTTCCATACAAGTTTTGGAGGAACCCTTTGTACCACAGCACAGGAATTCACAAGAAATTGTGAGTCAAGGAGGCAGCTAGAATTTGGGCTTCTGTACCATCTTGATGGGGCATTTTATTGATCAGTAAGTTTAAACCTTTTAAATGTATTACAATCACCATTGTCTAGGAATTTTTCTGTGATTTTATTTTACATTTCCCATTAGCCATACTTTAACACCTTTCGCTAGACACTTTAACTTTCCTTATCTTGATATTTACACATTGTTTGCTATCCAGTAAGCACTCTTTGTTTACTAAGCTGCATATTTGTTTATTTTTATTGTTTTCAGTTTTTTCCTACAAATTTCCTTGTGACAGCCACCTCTGAAAAGTCCTATCTGTGAGAACATGAGGCTTTGGGAGAACACCTAGATACGAACCACATCAACAGACAAATGGGAATTTATACTCAAGAAGCAAGGTGGGGTCAGGTGATGTGCATGACCACATTTAGTGGTGTTTCTAGGCCCATCTGTTCACTTCCTTCTAAAATCCAGTTTTAGCAAGAATGCTCAATCTGTTTATCAAGAATCCTCCACCTTCAAAACCTATCACCTCCAACATCTGATCAGGTTCCTCATTCTCCACCCTACTCCCGGGAGATTGCTGATCACCCTGGTCTGTCTTCAGGGAAAATCCTGTTAGGAGAGTTGAGCTAGTCTCCCCCTTTACCACTGATGCTTCCTCTGGATCATTTACATCACCTGACCCCACCTTACTTCTTGAGTATAAATTCCCATTTGTCTGTTGATGTGGTTCGTATCTAGGTGTTCTCCCAAAGCCTCATGTTCTCACAGATAGGACTTTTCAGAGGTGGCTGAAACATGGGTGTGTGATGCTGGATTAGGATGTGTGAATACGGATTAAGGGTGTGTGAATATGGATTAAGGATGTGTAGTAACTAAATTGGTTTAGCATGGTGCTGAGTGTGGATAAGAAGAAGGTCCATGCTGGGTATGGGTGGCATCATCCAATAGGCTTGTAGCCTAAATGGGATAAAAGTCCAGAAAGTTCATTTCTTGCTGCTGCCTGCCTGCCTTGCTGTGAAACATTTCTCCTCTGCCATGCCTCTCTACCATGTCACCCTGCGTTGGAGTCAGTGGACTAGGGACTGTGAGCTCTCCAAACTGTGAGCTGAAATTAATGTTTCCTCCTTTAACTTTGGGTGTGTGGTATTTTGACTCAGTGATGAGAGAAGTAACCAAGACACACATTCTACACGTAGAGCTGAGCTCAGTCTCCCTTGCTGTAAGATCCCATCACAGTGGTCCTGGAACCGATCACAATGGTCCTGAATAAAACCAGACTCATCATACTTTAACAAGTGTCATTGAATATTTTTTTCCTACAATGCTTGTCAACATTAAGTCATTTCTCCTGAACAAGACACTTTTCTCTCCCTCTAGTTCTACTCCTACATCTTCTTATTTCTCTTCACACTGATTTTACCTAACATATGAGTTTAGGATTGATGGAGATATAACTTTTGGGAGGGATGTCTCTCTTTATTGCTTTCTTTAAAATCTAAGCCACATTTAATGGACACTCTCATTCTTCCATATGAACGCTCTTTTCTCCCTTTTAACTTTTTATAATTTTTGCTTAGAGATTTTAAATAATATAATGAATTACACTACAAGTAATCTATGTCTACTTAGATCCTTTTCCCTAACATTATACCTCTACTTTCCCTTACAGGAAATAGCTATTCATGATTCCCTTGCCTTTTACAAAAGGATATGTGAACTAACAATAGATAAATGCATACATCCTGTGACATCTAATTTTTCTGACTTTTAGTTTTATAAAAATGGCACTATAATATGTGTTGTCTTCTTGGCTTTGAAATGTCAACTCTATATTACATTCCTAAAGTTGATATGCTGTTGTCCTCAATTCATTAATGTAGAATGCTATTCTTTTGTGAAAATGTACTGCAGTTCATTTATCCATTGTCTAGAAAATGACTTCTAAGGTTATTTACAGACTTTTTAGGTTTTGCTCCTCTATTCCAAACTTCTACTAACGTATTTGTACATCTCTCCTGATTAATAGTCACTAATTTTTCTCATCTGTATATAACTACCAGTGAAATGGTAGGGACACAGGCTATAAAAATGTTTAACTTTACATGATAAAGCTAAATTGCTTTCCAAACCATCATGACAGTAGGTTTTAATTTAACAGTAATTATAGTAAATGCAAACAGATTAAAGTGAATTATCAAAAGACAAAATATCTCAAATCCAAGAAGGGAGAAAGCCAAGCAAGTATAGGTGAAAAGAAAAAAGAAAAAAAAATAAATAAAAATATATAGAAATCAATTGAGAAAAACAACAAAATATTACCAAAGTTAAAATTTAATGATTTGAATAGGTACACAAGAGAGACAGTACCCTAGAAAGACTTCTGGAAGAATTCCCACACCTGTGTGTAGGGAGCCAGCACCAGGGTGTGACTGTGGACTAGAGGCAGCACAGGTACCCATCACCTGTGGGATAGAGGGACTAAATGCACTCAGTATAAGTAGTAGAGTGTGATATAGCAGAGGCAAAATGGAATATAGACAACTTCCTTAAGTGAAAAAAATATTATCTAGCACAAACCTTTCATAAATATCCTATTTAATTGAGACACTCTGGATGCTTTCATCTTGGGATCAGGATCAAGCCCCTTTATCACTGGATCACTTCTGCTTGATCCAATACTGAAGCCTTGGTCAACACAAAAAGACAAGATGGAAAACTCATTATTTTTAAGTGTTACTATTTATCAAAAACAAAACCAGAATCAATCAATTGACCTTAGGAAATAGCAGGAGAATTTAGCAAGCTTGGCAAAAATAAAGCCAATTTACATTCTTCTGTATAAGCAATTACCCAAGAGAAATATAATTGAAGATAATAGAACAATAAAAATGACAAAGGAAGTCCTATTTGGAGAAAATTCTACAACTCTGCTGAAGGACACCACAGATAGGACAGCTTAATGTTAAGATGTTACTTGTCCTCAAACTCATCTAATGCAATTCCAATTAAATTTCCAGAAGGATGTTTTTTATGAATACAATAAACTGATATATATAAATAAAATGAAAGATTATGCATATCTAAAATAATTTTTTTAAAAAAAGAACAAAGTGAGAGACTTCCCTCAACAAATATTAAATTTATCACAAAGTAATGTTCTATGCATTGAATAAATGTTCCCAAAAGACCTACGTTATGGTTTGTTTAAATGTTTCCCCAAAGCTTCATGCAGTCATAGAGGCAACTACATCTAGCATTTGTGATTGGTTCATTGTCCAGCGCTGAGATTAGTGGTGTAGATGCTGTACCTGCCCAGGGGTGGGGAGCTAACATACAATGTAAGGGAGGCAAGGAGGCATGTTTTCCAAGGAGGTGTGCTTTCCCCTCTTGTGCTCTTTTTGCTTCTCCTGTTTGCGGCCACCATGAACAATTGCCCCTCAGCCATGCCACCCTGCCTTGGAGCCAACTGAGTATGGACTAAAACTTCCAAAAAACTGTAAACTAAATAAACCTTTCCTTGCTTCACTTTGGGAATCAGGTATTTTGTCTGAACAACAAGAGAAAAGTAATCAAGACAACCTCTTAAGAGCTTGGTCCCCAGCCTGTGGGTCTACTGAGAGGTGGTGGAACAGTTAGGAGGTGAGGTGTAGAAGAAAGAAGTTGGGTCACTGAGGGAGTGACATCACAGGCGATGTTAAGTTGCCAGTCCCTTCCTCTTTCTTTGCTTTCTGCTTCCTTAAACTGAGTAACTTTGTTTCACTACGTGCTCTCTGCCATGATGTCCTGCTTTGCCATGCATCCAAAACAACAGAGCCAACTGGCCACATATAGACTGACTTCATGAGCTACAATAAACCTTTTTTCCTTTTAAATTGATTACCTCAGGAATTTTGCGATAGTGTCAGGAAGCTGCTGAATACACCATGGTAGCAATTTAAAAAATAGCATACCAACAGAATAGAAAACCCAGAAATAATGCTTACATAAATTCAAATGTAAGTGATGATTCTTAGTCACTTTCCTGTTGCTGGCACTCAGCAGGCAACATTAACAAATTAAAAGAGGAAAGGGGTTTTTAGCTCATTTTTTTTAGAGGTTTCAGTTCATAGCTGGCTGGCTCCAAGGCAGAAGCAGCATTGAACAGGGCATGGTGGAAGGGTTTGGTGGGGGAAAGCTGCTCAAATCATAGCAGCAAAGAAGCAGAGACAAAAGAGAAGATCTGGAGAGGGAGATACACTTCCAGCTCATGCCCTCAGTTACCCACCTCTTCCAACCAGACAGACTCACCTCCTGACACTGCCAGCTGTAGTGCACCCATATTGCAATCACCTTCCCAAAACACACCTCTGAGCAAATGAGGCTTTGTGGGGATATATGCAGATAAAAACCACAGCATGGATTACTGAGTAGATAATGTTAGTAAAACTGACTTATTACGAGGAGAGAAATAGACTCCTACCTCATGTCATACATGAAGGTAACTCCAGATTTTTTAAAGACCTGAAAATGAAAGAAAAAATTATAAAGTTAATAGGAAAAAAGTACAAGACTATTTTTTAATTTTTTTGCAGACTTGGGATGGGAGAGAATGTTTTATTTTATTTCACTATCTAAAAATATCTAATTGGCAACTAAAGATGGAATATATTCAAGGTATGCAATGCAATAATTCAATATACATATTGTATTAGTCACTTTCATCATCACTAGGACAGAAATACCCTACTCAGGCAACTTAACAGAGAGGTTGATTTTGGTTCATGTTTTGGTCCATACTCGGCTGGCTCCAAGGCAGGAGAGCAATGCACATGAGCAGAGGAGACAAAGCAGAGAGAGTGAAGGGAGGAGCCAGGGATGGACATGCACCCTTCCAGGCCACACCCCCAGTGGCCTGTTTCCACCAACCAGACCCTGCCTCCCAAAGCAAGCTAGCTATACTGGCCACTTAATCCTATCATCAAACACACGAGTCTGGTTTTTACTGCCTCGCTTTTTATCAGCATTCTGGTCTTCTGAGCCCAGATTAGAATCTCCCATCAGGCTCGGTTTGCAGCATTCTACATAAGAAGAAAAAATTGATAGAATAACTTGTCTTAAAATTGAAGTTAAGGGTTTCTTTTCAATAAAGGATACCACAGACAATATAAACTCATTGAGGACAGATTGAGGGAAATACTCAGAATGCATGAATTCTATAAGGGATATACGTGTAGAACAATAAAATACATGTAGATGGACAAAAGACAGGAAACCCAATAGGAAAATGGAAAACAGTAAGATGAAATTCATAGAAGCAGAAATACAAAAGGCTAGTAAATATGTAAACAGATATTCAACCCTTCTGTTAGGTAAAGAAATGTGAAGTAAGTAAGATTAAACTCTAGGTAAATTTGGGTGGATAGATTACATATCACAAGACAAAAATTAGATAATCCGATAATGTAAAGTTACGGGATTGGAAAGTGGCTCAGCAATTCGGGAAAGTGAATGACAGTCATCAGCAGGCTAGAAACTAGCCATTGTACTCCTAGGTAGAGTCCAAGAAGGACACCTAAATAGATTCATGTGTATGGATTCTCTGCATGGAACTTTGCATCACCCTTTATCAAGTAGGAAACTAAAGGGTTTACACATGTCCAGTGCTTGGGCACCAGCTGAGGAAAAGCTGCTATGGGAATGTTACACAGGAGTCAGAAGGAATGTGAGAATGACTTCAAAAACAGTACTGAGTTTTCAAATTAAAGAGAGATTATCACTAGCACAATACTATTTAAAACCACTTGTGCACAATCAGTGAGGTATTTCTTGCAGAATATATATGTATTTATATATTTATACTTATATTTATGTTCATGGGTGAAGAAAAAAAGGTATAGGTACCTTTATAAGTACCTTGTCCAAAGCTGCCACCATGATGTTTAGTCCTTCAGAGGCAGCTTAGACTGCACTGGGGTGAGGCCCTTACTTCATCTAGCAACTAGCACCACACCCACAGCTGCACAATAGCCTTAGTCAGTGAGGTCATCTGCATCTACTTTGCCCTCATCCTGTATGACCATGAGGTGACCTACACAGAGGACAAGATCAATGCCCTCATTTGAGCTGCTGGTATAAATGTTGAACTTTTCCAGCCTGACCTGTTTGCAAAGGCCATGGTCAATGCCATCATGGGGAATCACATCCGCACCCTAATCCTCCCCCTCCTCCTCTGCTGCCCAGCTGAGAAGAAGGAAGGGGAAGAAAAGAAGGACCTGAGGACAACATGGCTTTGCTCTTTCTAACAAACATCCTTTTGTAACATGTTCAATAAAAAGTTGAACTAGCAGGGCAGAATCTTATAGGACTGGTGAACAGGAATGTAACTTGAGCCATTATAGTGAAGGATCTTAGTCTCCCAACCAACTTTAGATTTGAGCCCAGTTTCAGATGCAGTGTCCCTGAAATGAAGTGATATAATCTCTTGAAGAAGGGCCCTGCAACACTGCCATAATTGTGGACTACAAATCTTCTTCCTAAATATTTAACAAGGAAACATGTAGTCTTTTACCAGAGCACCCATGCACTAGGGAAAAGGCAAATGCCCATTTTGGGAGGATTATTAGACACTAGCTCTCAGCAGACTCTAATTCTGTTTGATTAGCATCACAGCCTGGTCCATTTTTCAGGGTGGGAAGAATAGTAGCAAAGAACAGAGTAGATGAAAATGAAGACTTGGCCTGAATTATCTCAGAACTTGAATTTGTCTACAACCTCAGTTTGTGCTGATTTCTCCTGTCCCTAGGTATATAGTTGAAATACTTGTAATAAAATTCTTCAACTGTGAAGTAAAGGGTATTGTGGTTGCAAAGTCCAAGTAGGAGGTCCCTGACAACCTCTTCCTTCAACCAAAAATAATAGCGTATCTCTAAGGGCATCACCGAGATCTGTGACACTATCAGAGACCTAATAAATGCGAGGATTGGAAAGTAACTTTTACATCTCACTTAACTTACCTGTGTGGCCTGTGAAGGAGGCACATAGATCTTGGAGACTGACTGCTAATTATTCCAAATGTAATCACATGGAGTTGGGGGTGATGTTAAGTTAAACCATTTTTACGAGTTTGGTCCTTTTCTTACAGCTTCTGGCTTCAAGGGCAGGAAGCATATGTCAGGAAGTTCATATTAATGATAAATTTCATGGAAGGATAGAGCAATTCAGCAGAAGTAGGACCACTAGTTTTTACATGGTTGAATTTTTCTGCAGAAATGAATATTTGAAAAACTCAATCAAGTAAAAACTCACCAACCAGTATGATGCAGTCTACAGACAAAGGGAAAAAAAATAGGTAGAGGAAAAAGGATAAACATCAACTAGCACTGTGATAATTGCAAAAAGAAGTGCCAGACTACCCAGTATACTCTATATGTTAGCTTTCCATGGCTATAACACAGTACCTGAGATAACCCACTCATAAGGAAAAAAGGGGTTTTTGGTTCAAAGTTTCAACTTTGGTTCAAAGTTTCAAAGCTTTGGGTCTGTGGTGAGACAAAATATGATAGCAGGAAGTGTGTGGCGGAGCCAACCTGCTCACCTCATGGTACCAGGAAGAAAAGAGAAGAGAAAAAGGGTCAGGGGTCCCGATGTCTCTTTCAAGAGCACACCCGTGATGACCTCACCTCCTTCTACCAGGCCCATCTCCTAAAGGTTCCAGCCTCTCCCAATAGCACCGCAGGCTGGTGGCCAAGCCTACAGCACATGGTCTTAGGGAACATTTAAGATTTCAACCATAACATTTTCATCAGCTGAGCATCCCTCACCTGAAATGCTTGGGGTCAGAAGTTTCAGATCTTCGGTATTTTTTCTTGATAGTACCAAAAATTAAATCGAGGGTCTTGTACATGACACTAAGCTATATCCCCAGCCCTTTTGACTGTATTTTGAGATAGGCTGGCTTTGAACTTTCAATCCTCCTGCCTCAGCCTCCCACATAGCTGGTATTACAAGTGTGCGCCACCATGCCCGAACTGACTTATGATAAAATGGGCCATTATGGTGACATCCTGTATGGATCTCCTTTTAAATATCACTGCTTTAAAAAAAATGTGTTACTTAAACATATATTTTAAGGTTGGTGTCTGTTAGACCTGTGCTTTCTGTGCATCTGAGAAGCGATTGTGAACACTTTCAATACACATTAGGAAGTTAACAAAGCCAGAGCTGAGGTGGAGAGAAGGGGGAAGCATTTCCCAATGGGGCAAACAATACCTAATGTGCTACAAGGCAACTGCAAAGTGACTCAGAGGCAGATAAATCTCTCTTTCCTTCCCTAAAGTAAAGGAAAGAAGAACCAAAAATTACTTTAGAATCATACCTTGAGGGAGGGTTCAGAAATGAAGCAAGAGTTTCAATATTCAACGGTTGTAACGTGGCAAAAAAAAAAAAATGCTAGGTTTTTTTTTTTTTTTCTTCATGAATTGGATAGAATTCTCAAAGCTCTGAATCTGCAAAATATGAGAGAGTTTGGGGACATGAAGTATCAAGATTGAGAGAGTAATTAAAGAAGTATTTTTTCCAATGAAGAAAGGAAGAGTGAATGGAGAACAGGTACTTATGAAATAAGTAATAACAGTCAATTGATTAATCAATCAGGGATTCATAGGAATTATTGACAATGTTAATTTTTCTTTGCTTCTTATTCTAGTTACATTTTCAATCATTGTGCCCAGTAATTATACTCATGCTTAGAGTTTCCATGTCCTTAGAAACACAAAGCAGAAAAACAGCAGAGCTCTCATTTGAATGGTAGCTCTAATGCAGCCAGTGCTGACTCCTCATTTCCGTCACACACTAAGGCACCATTGATTCTGTCAGAGCCTCATTTCCACAGGCAGATATTCCCAGCAGCAAGCTGGTAAATGCTGGCAAACACATAGTCATTGTCATAGCCATGCAGACACTCTGCAAATGAAAAGGACATCCAGGAAGCTGTCATAATTGCGTATTTCCAGCCCTCAAATATTCGACTAATGTGCACTGGAGACTGTATGAATAACCACAGTCCTACACTGTCATCTCCAGCTAGATGCAGAGCCCTTTCACTGTCAGTTAGAGTCACTTGCAGCCACCAGAGTCTGTGGCCCATATCCTGATCAGCCACGTGGGATGGGCATCAGAATCATGAGGAGTGCCCAAGACAATGCCTGAGTTAGTGGACATTGTTTTTTGGTTTTTGCTTTTTAAACCGTGACCAGAAAAACAATCCATGTCCAGGGATAATGAGTCAGTAATGAGAACTTCTTCAGTGACACATGGAATATTCCTTTGCAATATCTTTCCAAAATCTAGACTCTTGGATCTTCTGGGATGACAAAGTCAAGGGAATTTGAATGGGAGCATCTGTGGGCTCTCTATCTCAGTAACTGGCTGGTGCAAAAATTAGAAAGTGTTTCATATATATATATAGTCTATGAAATAATAGAGAATAAAATCATCCTTCCTTTATTTATTTATTTATTTATTTATTTTTGTCTTTTTGAGACAGGGTTTCACTATGAAGTTCAGGCTGGCCTTGAACTCACTGAGTTGCCCAGACTGGCCTCGAACTCACAGCAATTCTCTTGCCTCAACCTCCCAAGTTCTGGGATCAAAGGAGACAAGAAACAACCTTTTATCTCTAGTCCTTGTGATCAGAAAAGTGTGCTGCTCATCTGAAGTGCTTCTCAATTCCATTCCAAACAGAAGGAACAGCTGAACAATTCAGAAACATGTTAGCTCTTCTCAGTATTTACGAAGTCCCATTTTAAAATCATATTTCAGATTATTCAGAACTGCTCAACTCTGTGTATCAACAGAGAAATTTCTTCAATAGTCAGCAAAAATAAACTACGTTGTGTAACTTCCCCTCAACCAAACCACCAACAATTGTAGCATAGTCATATTCTCATGAGGGAGCAACTGAAAATATTGCATTCATAGTTAGGATTATTGAAAAGGGCCCCTTTTGAAAAATGTAGCTTTATGTATTTTCTGATGTGGAATATCTCTTTCTGTAAGTTACAAAAATGCTAAATGTCACTTATTTAGTGCTTACTACACACAAGATATTGTACTGCTTTACCTGGGTTATCTTGCATATTCTTCAGAAAATTCTGTGAAAAAGATATTACTATTATTATCCTTTTTTTATAGGTGAAGGAAATAAGACTTAGAGAGTCAGTTGCATGGCAAATCTGTCAATAAACCAAGCTTCAAAAACTAGATCTGACTCCAGAATCAGTGCTCTATTTATTTTCTTTTTCAGCAAAACATCTTTCCCCATAACTATGGATATTTCCAAAAGATGAGGCTGAGCCAGGCCTGGTGACACACACCTGTAATCCCAGATTTGGGAGACTGAGGTGGGAGGATCCCCACATGTTCAAGGCCAGCCTAAATTATGTAACGAGACCTTGTGACTGGCAGCATTTGGCAGCATTTTCTCTTTTCAATTTTTTCTCTTATTTTAACTATGGCCTTTAAAATCACTGGTCTCAAAGTGAATATTTTAGAATGAGAACATTTAGTGCCGGTAGAACTTTACAGACTAGTGAGGTCTGATAAATAACCCGCAATTCCTGTGTATATTCCTAATTTCTCACTGAGGGATTCTATCTTGAATGTCACTTTCATCTCATAGTTGTTCAGTTTAACCGGGTATTTCTTTTTCCTCAGTGTTTTTTGTTTGTTTTCTGGTATCATGAATCAAACTCAGGGTCTTGTGTTTGCCAGGCAGGCGCTGTGCCACTGAGCTACATCCCCAGCCCTCCTCAGTGTTTACTCAAATCCTGGAAATAAGTACATGTAACTCTTAACTATACATTCTATGATGCTAAATATATGTCTAAGCTTTATAGTTGCTTTCCTCTTCTCCTGTGTCTGCCTGTGAACATTTGTTCAGAGACCAGAAGGAAACAAGGAAATGAGTTAAACAGATCTCTAGGGAAGGGTGAATCAAACAGAGGAAACAAAACATGAAGTTTGGCCCCAGACTGCAATGTTTCAGAAAACCGAGGAAGGCCTTAAAACTCAGCATAGTGGGCAAGGAAAAGACCAACCCAAGACAGGTCAGAGCAGGGCCAGACATACAGATCTGGGGCTCCAGGAGCCCTGTGTTTACAAGGGACCTGTGCTTTCTTTAACGCTTGGTTGCTGGCGCCCTGAAACACATCGGTAAAAAGGGACTCGTGTTTTCACTTGCACTGAGCATTGCAAAGTACGGCAGTTCCCTTTTATCTGTGTTTTTGCTTTTCTTGGATTCACCTACCCCTTGTCAGCTGTGCCTGGAAATATTAAATGGAAAATTCTAGAAATAAGCAGTTCATAAGTTTTCAGTTGTACACCATTCTGAATAGCATGACAAAATGCCTCAATGTTCTACCCCGGCTCAGGATGCGAATCATCTCTTGCTGCCCACTATCTATGCTAAATGCACTATCTATACATCATTTAGTAGCTGTCTTGGTTACTGCTAAGTTGACTGTTGCAGCATCCCAGTGCTTTTGTTCAAATTGCTCACACTGTATTTATTAGTAATGGTCCCCAAGCATAAAAATAGTTATACTGACACCTGAGATATGCTAAAGAAAACTGCTTCATTTAACAATTTTTGGTAAGTACATAGGTATAAGGAAAACATAGAGTTCATTGCTATCTGTGGTTTTAGACACCAACTGGGGGTGGGGGGTTCTCGGAATGTAACCCTCATGGATGATGGGAAACTGCTGTATGTAGCTGGTCCTGAGTCAGAGCACTAACAAGGAGCCCATTGCTGTAGAGATTGTTAGTCATTGACCATCGCAAGGGTTTTACTTTAATTCTGAATCAGATGAGAAGCCAGGAAAGGGTTTTTAACAGTGGAATAACAACGTATGACTGAAAATGAAAATGGACACTTGGAGACCAGCAACAGGCCAGTCAAGAGACACTGGTGGTTTTATCCATGATGGTAGTAGTAGAAGCAGAGAGAGAAATGGTCACATTCAGGGTATGTTTTGAAGGTAAAGTCAAAAATATAAACTAATGCATGGGAGGTAGGGTGTGGGAGGAAGAGAGAAATCAAAGATGACTAGGTTCTATGCCTGAGCATATGGAAGAGGGGAGGAAGACTACAGGAGACACAAGCAAAGGGTTTGGAGTTAAGTTTGAGGTGTTCAGTAGACACTCAGGTGGTGGTGTTAAGTAGGCAGGTAGATATGCAAGTCCAGAGGTGGGGGAAAGGTTCAGGCTAGAAATATGAACATTTAGAGATAGAGGAGGTGAAAAGGAACCAGAAAAGGAGAATGAATATCCAGCAAAGCAGGAAAAGAACCAAAAGAAGCAGTATTCTAAGATTAAGAGATGACAAAAGAAAAGAGTTTCATTTGTGTCCATTGGCCTAGGTCAGCATTGCTGATCAGTCGAGTCAAATGCAGCTGGAGAATGGCCTGACCATTGAGTTTGGCAAGATGGTGACTTTTTAAAAGGCTTCACTGAAGTGTTTGGGATCCTTCTCCTTCTCCTCAAAATATGACACTTCAAGTATGTCAGCTCTCTATTTACCCTCTTGCCAATATTTGGCTATTAGCATAAATCATCCTTTGATCATATCCATCTTTAATTTCTTTATCTAATCATACCTAGCTTTTAACAATACTATCATCTGCCTGAGGCTCCCGTTACGTCAGGACTGAGTTCTTGAGAACAAGCTGTCTCCTGGTGTTTTGCCAATAGTGGCCCACCCTGATTTGTCATCCTAAAACAAATCTTTACTCAGCAATTTCCTAGGCTCTTCAGTTTTTATCCAAACATACAAATGAGAAGCTTGTTACACCCACTTCCCTACACCAGCACAAACATGCTCTGCTGATGTATGACATACCTCTACATATCTGTCACCCTCAAAGCCTTGCTTAAACATTGCAGAAAAGAAAGCACAAGGAAAATCCCAATTTAGAATGATTCCATGTGGTTTCTTCTATTTTTCATAATTTCAGGGACTGATTCAGTCTCTTTTGATCTGAAGCAAGTATGAGAGATAGAAAAATAATAACACTGATTAAGTTGAGCAAAGGACTGATGCCTTCAAAAGAAATATAAGCTCACACACCTAGAAGAATGGTTAAACTAAAATTGATTTTTAAAAATTGGCACAACAAATACTACAAGGACACAGAACAACTGAAACTGTCATTTACTGCTGGTAGGAATGCAAAATGGTTTAGCCATTTTGGAAAATGGTGCCACAGTTTCTTATAATATCAAATGGCTACTTAACATACTACCCACTGGGCCCATTTCTAAGGGTTTAGTCCATAATTACTAAAATCTATGTACACGCGCGTGTGCACACACCCACATGTGCACACACTCAAGCACACATCTGTAAGTGAATGTATATGGTAGCTTTATTCATAATCTCCTGAAACTTAGAACAACCCAAATGACTGTCAATGGTGAATATATAAATAAATTTTTGAACATGCATAAAATGGAATCTTGCTATAAATAAAAAAGAAGAAATTCTTGGTGCATGCAACAGTGTGAATGAATCTCAAAAGCAATGTACTACGTGAAAGAAGAAGCCAGAGTTTACCAGGGGCTGGAGGAGGGTAGAGAGTGTGACTACAAATAGCCCTGAAAGAATTTTTGGCAATGTTGGAAAACACACTGCAATTTGACTAGGGTGATGGTTGCCTGAATGAATAGGTTGTCAAAGCTAGGAAAAGCTCCTGAAAGTCTTGAATTGTATTGTGTGTAAATGACACTTGGATAAGCCTGATTTAAGAAAGCTTCATGAGGGCAAGTACTTTGTTTTATTCACTGCTTCATCCTAGCATGCAAAATCATAAGCGGTATATAATAAGTATTTTTTTTTTTTGAGGCAGGGTCTCAGTACGTAGTTCAGTTCAGGCTGGCCTTGAACTCACTATGTAGCACAAGCTGACCACGAACTCATAGTGATCCTCCTTTCTCAGCCTCCTGAGCACTGGGATTACAGGTGTACACCACCCTGCAGTAAGTATTTGTTGAGAGGGGGAAAAGGAAAGGAAGAAGTGAGGAAAGAGAAGGAAGGAGGGAGAGAAGGAGAGAGGGAGAAAAGGAGAGAGGGAGAGAAAGAGAAACAGAGAAAGGAAAGAAAGGAAGAAAAGACAAAGATCTAATTCTGGATTTTAGTCTGAATATTCTTTATGTTACCTAATACATAAATTCTAGAACTAGTACCGTATGTAGTTCATCCTGTATGAAACTCCACAATTGCCATGTCCAGTGCAGCTTTCAAAGTTCCCAGAGTGAGGTGGGGGAGGACAGCAAGAGGATGGAAAAATAAAGATAAGAGACAATACACAGAAAGCTGAGGTCTGGTGGAGCCCTCTCTCCAGATGGGCAGAAAGGACTTGCTCAACCACCACAATGCATTTATTTACACACTTGTCATGTAACACCCCTTTGTTTAACTAGCTTGCCTCTCATGCCCATGTTCTCAGGGCTGGAACACCTGTTCACCTGGGGCGCTTCATGCCCTCAGGTCATTCCTCAGGCACTTCGTGTTCTCAGTTCTGCATGTGTGAACAAGCACTAGCTCAGCCCCTCCTGATATCTCCTCCTTTTCTGTTTTTTTAGTTTCAGTCAATGGATGTTTAGTTGAAGTTGGAGGACCTGTGTTTGGAGGACTCTGCAGACAACTTTCTTCCTTATGATTATACTTTTCTGCTGAATGTTTAAGAGCAAGTAAAAGTGAGACCTGTATTAATTAAAATTAATTTCTTGCTGTCTATCAAGGTCAGCTAAATCTCAGGAATTACCTTTGAAGCATCCACAGCACCTCTTGGTACTTCTGTCAGTGTCCGCTGTCTAGATGAGTCATGGCCATTGCTTGACCAAGTTGCTATCTGTGAAAGCTTGGGAGATTTTTCTCTACTGGTGACTCTCCTTAGGCACACTACACATCTTTGATCACTTTCCTCTGCAGTCCCACAGTCTCCTTGGTCAAAAGACCAGGGACTCACCATGTTATAGAATGTCACAACAGAGATTCTCTTCTATCTTGGGTGATCACTGACCTTAGAGGGCTAGGATCAAAATATTGATGGTTCTCTTAGCTCATCAATCTTCTAATTTTTTGGCCTCCAACCCTCAGTTGTTGAAAATCCAGAAGAAAAAGTTAATAACATTACATTGCAATGGGAGCAGTAAGCTTAATACTATACAAAATAGTACACAAAATAATATACAAAATATTTTCTACCAACTATGGATGTCTTAGTATATAAAGCCCTGCAGAACATTAACAGATAACAGTTACATATTTTACACAGAAAATTAGACCTCAAAAGCCATATATAATACTGCAGAATGACAATCATGGTGACATTTTTTAATACACTTAAATTTTCATTTTAATATAGTATAACCTTTTTAATCAATCATCTCTATCTAACATATAAGAAGCTTTTATCTAATTTGTTGTCCTTAATGGGATGCACATCACAAGTTTTGTTAAAGGCAGATGTCCAAATCTGAAAGAAAAATCTATCACTATAAACAGTCCTTATTCCACATTTCAGAAGACTTATACATCTGCAGGCATGAATACATTCAATATACTAAAAATAATAGCAATCAATTCTCATAGCCATATGAAAACGTTTGTACCAGAACATCTTTACATCAAAAATCTTATTGTCTAGAAAATTCAATCCTTTGACAAATGAGTAATATAAACATATTTCAATAATATATTTTAATAACATTTATTGGGATGTCTCACATAAAGCTATAAAGATCACCAAGGCTTCCTATTACTGAACAAAAGCTGGGATAATTTTTCCCAGGCAGCTGCTCCTCTGTTCATCAAAGGGAACCATAACCAATAATTCTCCAAGTTTCTGATGATCTCTGAAAAAACCCATTTTGATATCAAATTGACCAGTTGGACACCCAGGCAGAAGCATGCTTTTAAATATATAACCCAAATTAAATTTTGAACAAATGATCCAAAAATGCAAAAGAAAAAGAAGAGAGAAAAATTGTTGAGCTCAAATAATAATAGCTGTTCATGGATATGATGGACAAAGAAACAAATATGCAGCTTAACAAATTACACCAACAGACAAGCACATTACAAAATCATAGTGCACTCAAATACATTTTTTATCAAATTGAATTATAGTAACCCTTTTACAATTTTAGGAATTTACAACTATAAATTGCAAACATCCTGAGCCTGTGCAAGAGGAGAGCACAGAGATGGTGTGGGCAGATAGCCTGCTTACAATATAAGGGAAGAGAAGAGGCTTGCACCCCAATTTTACTCTTACTGCTTCTGCTTTCTTCTGCCACCATGAACTGTTGCCTCTGTGCCATGTCACCCTGCTTTGGAGCCAGTTGATTATGGATGGAAACCTCCACAAACTGTGAGACAAATAAACATTTTCTTTCTTAATTTTGGATATCAGGCATTTTGTCTCAGAAAGGAAAGTAACTAAGATGATAGACTAGTCAGATTTTTTTTTGTAGGTAAGTTAGCAGAGATCACTTACAAGAAGAATTTGGAAGGAACGAAAGCTTTTATCTATAATTAATATATATTTTTGCATTTTATTTTGTCTTAAGAATACTAATAACTTTTGTGTCCCTTCACTTAGCTTTCAGCTCAGTTATCTCTATATATTTTGTCCCCTACTCAGATCTTTGACTTCTGTTTTTGGTTACCATCTCCTGGGTGTCCTGGGTCAATTCCTTTAGTGGCCCCAGGTTGGCTCTAGCCCCATCTTTGACTGTCGGTTGTGGTATAGTCTCTGAGGCATCACTGTTGTAAGACGGAGCTTCTTGAAAGGTAGACTCAATTCCTTCTCTGGATCTGGACCCATGATACAACTGGACAGCATGCTCTGGCACCAAGATAGGCCATTCAGCATTCACTGGAAAAACAAGCGTATCCTCTATCCCAAGTGAGAAGTGGGCTAGGTCCCTTCTGTTGTCCAGTATGAAGATCTTTCCAAAAGACCCTTCATAACTTTTTTTCTTTTACGTGATTGAATTGTCTTTCTATTGCTGTACTTCCATCCCCAGTAGGATCTTAAAAGTTACCAGTATATACTACCAAGTAAAGTGTATTATGAGCTATAAATTTTTTGTAGGGAAAAATTCCCCCTTTTGTTTTTGTAATTGAATTTTGAACATACGGTGAGCACATTCAACAATTCCTTGACCTTGAGAGATATAAGGAATTCCCATGGTAAAGGAAATAAGAAAAGTTTTACAAAACATTTGGAAAGCAGTGCTTGTATAGGCTGGGCCATTATTAGTCTTAAATGCAGAAGAAAAACCCATATCCTGTATTTAGGTGCCTGGGGCTCCCACTCACACTCCTTCCTCCAGCTGCAGCTCTTGCTTCACCACTAGGGATGGGCTCCATCTTCAGCACCTCACCTCTCCAGGGGATGTGGTTGCTTCTGAAGCCAAGCCACCTTTTTTTTCCCCACTCAGGACTTGATTTTAAAATAGTGCTCCTAGCCAAATCCTCTGTGGTCATCTCACCAAGCATAGGACCATTAAGATAGTTTTTAATCCAAGTCCACAAAAAAAGTACAGTAGTCCACAATAGAATGAGGATTCATATGTACACTTGTTGTTCTTGAGAACTCATTTGCCTCATGTTTAACACCTGATAAAATCAATACACCTCTCTCCCTCTTGTTTCTTCTGAGCCTGTTTTGCTTTTTTTGGCTCAAATGAACCCATTTTTCTCTTTGGCCCCAGTGAGCCCATTTTTCCCTTTGGCTTCTCTGCCCTGTCTCTCTCTTCAGTTTCTCTGAAACATACCTCTCTCTTTCACTTCTCTGGACTATCTCTCTCTTAGGCTTCCCTGGATCTTATTTCCCTCTTGGTTTCTCCACAAAAACAAAGTAAATGCAGGAATCAATAATACAGCAAGCATTTCTGTATACATCTATATACCTCATTTCTATACACTTGTTCTTTGAGAACTGTTTGCCCCATGTTTCACACCTGATAATATCATTGTTAATACACCTCTGTGATCAATACTGAGGCTATCAATGCACTTCTCCCCATTTTGTGCACACAATGAGAAATGTCCCCTCAACTACTATTTCTTCTTACCCCAATTCCTTATTCAGAGACCAATAAGCTATGTCCAGTGCAGCTCTCAAAGTTCCCAGGGGAGAAAGCCAATGACAGAATGGAGAAATAAAGATAAGAGATAATATACAGAAAATCAAGGACAGGTGTAGTCCTCTCTCCAACTCTCTCTCCAGATGCTGAGAACATAAACATAATAGCTTTGGAAATATTTACCTACCTTGTCTAAAAATGTTTATATGATCTGACAAGTAATTTTATGTCTAGATGTCTACCTAATAAATAACCAGTAGTGCAAGAAAATATTTATGCATTAAAATAGTGACCACTGGATTACTTCTTTGACAAAGAATTGGAAGCAATCAAAATGTTCACCATAAGGGAAATGAGCAAATATATGATAGGTCATTTATAAAACCACAACATATAACATTCAAAAATGATGTTTAGGAAATGTTTTACTAAAAAACATGCTAAAATATAATGTTAAGCCAGAATAATACTGAATTCAAAATAGAGCACTCAGTGTACTGTACTTGTGCAAATTTTTAAACAATTTGAATAAAAAGGATTGGAGAGAAATAGACAAAAATTTAATACTTCTTTGTAAGTGATAAGATTAAACATACTAACTTTCTGGGTTTTTTACAAGCCTCTGTAACTTCTAAGCTTTCTACATGAGAATGAATTAAAAACAATTATCAAAAAAAAACCAGTCTAAAAATAATTAAGCCAGCTGTGGTGTTGCCCACCTGTAATTCCAGGATGATGGGAGGATGAGATATGAGGACAGCAAGTGCCAGCCCACTCTAGGCAATTTAGAGAGATCTTGTCTCAAAAATAAAAAATAACAAAAAGGGACAGGGTTGCAGTGCAGGGTTCAAATCTTAGGACAACCAAACAAAAAAAAAAGATAGAAAGGTAGATAGATGATAGATGTATAGATATTGATATCAAAAGAACCTAGACCCAAAGGAGTACATGCAATACAATTCTACTTAAATAAGGTACAAAAACAAGCAAAGCTCATTTCTGTTTTAGAAGCATAGACAGGGCTTTCCTTGTGCTGGATGCAGAGAAAAACTGGCAGCATGAGGGGAGTGTGAGGATACTTGGTACTTAGGTACATTCACTTGTCAAAAATAAATAATTACAGTCACTTACAAAACATGCACTTCTCTACATTTTATAATCAGCTACAAGTTATTACAGAGAAAGCATTGTACTGCTCTCCCCAGGAAGAGGGAAAACTGGACATTTAAAAAGTGCTAGAAGCCGGGCCTGGTGGCGCACGCCTTTAATCCCAGCACTCGGGAGGCTGAGGTAGGCGGAGCGTTGTGGGTTCGAGGCCAGCTTGGGCTACAACGCGAGCACAACGCCGGCCTGAGCTACATAGTGCGACCCTGCCTCAAAAAAACCCGGGCCGGGAGTTTGGCTCAGTGCCTTAAGCGCCTGCCCTGGCAGGTGCGAGGTTGTGAGTTCAATCCCTGGTGCCGCAAAAAAAAAAAAAAAGTGCTAGAAGTCTTCATGAAACTATGCCCAAATATAACATCCTCCAGTGAATCTATTTTCTTGGCAAAGAACTAAATTCACCCCACCATAACAAGCAACTTTTTAAAAAATGAAAAGCTCAGGACTTAACGCTAACTAGTCATCCACAATCTCAAGATAATACTGAATACCCATGAAAGAATCACAGGCTGGTAATAAAATATTCAGGGAGTACAACTTCACTGTAAAACGATTAAGCTAGAAACATGACTCATTCAGGTGTTTTCATGAGTGGGAAAGGCAGAGCCGCCTCCTCCTGCTGAGGTAAGGACACATTTCATAAGGCTTTCCTGCAGTTGGGTGGAGCAGGAGAACGAGAACTGTCAGCAGAAAAAGAAGTGTGCCAGCCCTTATTGAACTCTGTCCAACTAGAGGGGTCACTTGTGAATGTCAGTGGCAAAGGACATTCTGAAGTAAAACAGTTACCTAGATAGAGGCAGACAGTGAAAACCCTGGCAGAGAAAGCAAACTGCACAGCTGAGAAATAAAAATATGTTTAACAATTAGTCTCTTTTTAAATTTTTAAAAAGTATGTTTTGGGGTTGACACAATAATTGCACTTTTTTAATGAGATACAACATACTGTTTTGATTCATGTATATATTGGGTAGTGATCAATTCAGGGTAATCAGCATATCCATCTTTAAGAAAAAGTTGTTAAAATTAGTAGGAAATTGATAAATGAAACATGTAATAGGAAAATATCCACCAAAATGGAGAAGGGAAAACAAAAACTTGCTTTTCTGTATTTACCTGTTTTTACCATCAAGAAACACACACCCTCTTCCCGAAAAGTTCCCAAGATATAAATTTTTACTTCCTCAGTCTTGAAACAATGACTCGTCTATTTAACCCAGATGGACATTCTTCTGTCCCCAAGTCGAGAAAAATGCCTTTTTCCTGCCTTTGATAGAAAGCCAACTGAAAACTACCTTTAGTCACAAAACTGAGAAGTGACTGAAACTCAAAGCAACAAACTTTCTTTGAAAAGTCACAGTCCAGGGGATTTTCCTGAGGAAATCTGGCAGGAAGCTAAGGAGGGCAGAAAGAGTCCTGAACACATCGGGCCAAAGTTTCAGGCTGCAAGATATGTTGGCTATGTAACCTGACTTTGGGCTTTGGGACCTGTCTCTCTATAACCAAAAGGATACTTACAGAATGACAATCAACATTTGTGCTAAGAATCAAACAATATTTTACAAAGGCTTTCTATTACTGTATCAGAAGTCAGTATTGAGAAACTGTCCATGTGGTCAAGCCAGCTGCAATGTTAAGGATTGGAAAGAAGTATTAAGTGGAGTTCCTGGACCAGAGCCCCAAGCTGGATACTTCCAATTTCAAATCAGGCTGTGACAGGTGTCTTTCCCTTCATGTAACTGCATCTGCCTCATGAGCAAAAGTGAAAGCCATGCAATGACTTCTTTGACTATGTGCAGAAAACAGAAAATAATGAAGTAATTCTTTTTCCAATAGCCCATGGTACTTACCTCTCTTCCTTTATCAAGATTTGTTTTTATAGTTCCAAGATGCCCTCATAAACTCCCAACAAATTGCCTATTTTGATATAAGTCAATACACCCAGAGATCAAAAAATACAGTGAATATTTTTACAAATGTAAACTTACTACAGTAATAGATACATTCCCAAAAGTGATGGGATAAGCATGCTCACAGTACAGGTGAGTATATGGAGGAGGATTAATGGCAATACATCTTTTACTGTAATAAATTTTTTCATTTAAATATTTTGATCAAGTCAGGCATGGTCGTGCATTCCTATAATTCCACCAGTCAGGAGGCTGATGTATGAAGACCACTGTGAGTTCAAGGTCATCTGGGGCAACACAGTGAGTTCAAATCCAGCCTGAACTACATAGCAAGACCCTCCCTGTCTCAAAAAAATTAACAACTATTCTGAGCACCTTGCATATATAATTTCAAAGCTTCAGAGTGATACCAAGGAAAGCCAGGCAAAGGAGGTGAAACCTAAAGTTTAGCAAGGTAGAGTCATTGTCCATGTTAAGTACAAAGTAGAAGCAGAAAAACTCTATCCATTCCTTGATGGTTGCAACTGGCCAGGTAATTAACTGATATCTTAGTAGATGGAACAACAGGAGACTGATTAAATTGATTAACAAAAGAGAAGCATACACATTTATTTACAAGCTTTACACAGCCCAGAAACCCTCAAATGAAATGAAGACCAAAGAAGTAGTTTTAGTTAGCTACTTACGTATTACAGTACAGAACGAAAGCTCATTGTGAAGAAGCAACAAATCATGTAAAGAGCCTTGAAAGGTAAGTTCTTTCAACAAAGTCACCACAGAAATTTTAACTTCTTGTCTTTGAGAATCAGGATGTCCAATCATTCTAGCATAGGGAAGGTGTCTTTCAATGGGAATTTGATCTTCTGTTTTTAAGAAACAGCATACAGGGCAAAGTGGTCTTTTTGTACTTGCTATTTTTCAAGTACCTTTAACCTGAACAGTTAAAATGCTGGAATAGCATATTTTAATCCCTTCCGAAGCAATGACATATTGGTTGAGGGAGATTTGATGGAGTTGTGGTAGAAGTGAATGTAGGATCAGATGCCAGGCAGGCTGCTGCAGGGACCACGCAGAAGGGCCCAGGACCAACAATAACCACAGATATGCAGAGAAAAGGAAGGAAATGAAGGGCATCATTTTCTGGGTCAGCAGACTTTAATGGAAGGCACGCATGTAACTTAAGATTTTCTACAATCACACTAAGTATTAAAAGGGCATAAAATACCTGGGTCTGGTGGTATACACTTGCAATCTCAGTACTCTGGGAGGCTGAGACAGGAAGATCACAAGTTTGATCCCAGCTGGGGCAACTTAATGACTTAATAAGACCCTGTCTCAAAAAAAAAAAAAAAAAAAGAAATTTTAAAAGACTGGGGAATATAGTTCAGAAGACTCTTGGTTCAATCCTCAGTATTGAAAAAAGGTATATAAAAAAAGGTGTGATTAATTTGAGTAATGTATTTTATTAATTTCAATGTACTAGAAATGTGGTCATTTAACATGTAAAATATAGCAAGGTAAATTTAAAATATTAAGGAAATGCTCTACTTTTTTTCTTTTATACTAAATAGTCCACAAACTATTTACATGTTTCACATTAACAGCATCTTCCCATTTTTCTTTCTCTTGCAGTACTGGGGATTGAACCCAGAGCCTTAGCACATGGTAGGCAAGTGCTGTGCCACTGAGTTACAGCCCCAGCCTTCTCTACTTTGAGTAGCCACATCATAAGTGCTCATTAGTCACAGATGACCAGCGCAACCTTGGACTGAGCAAGTTTAGACTGTCAAAACATCTTCAGATGTTTCACTTTTTCTTATTTCCTCACCTGTAGGCTGAACAGGATTTAATGATTTTTAAATAGAAATATTTGTCTTTTTAAAATGGGTTGAAGGTCCAACTCACTTTTTGTTCCAAAGTCTGTCACTTGGAGAGAAAAGTCCATTCTTGTAAATTTGACCTAAATCAACGTTTACAAGGCGTATTCTGATTGAAAACCACTGGTACAGCTCACCAGATCCCCCAGCTCCTCCTCAGTGCTGACTCATTAACACACACATCTCAAACCACAGTGTTGAAAAACCAAATCTTTTGAAGTGATAATGAAGTAATGATTAGAACTTAACACCTTCTAGAAAGGAAATTCACTGCTATGGTTCTTTAAACTTCTAGACTCTAATTCAAAACTTCTCTAATTTTTGGCTTTTTTGGACAGGGAAAATATGAACAGTTTCTGCCTGCAAAGATTAAAATCTCCATAATTTCATTCCCTTTTCTTGAAATAAATATGAAAATATCAAATTTAATATAATCATCAATTACAATAACCGTTTCATAATAAAACTACTAAGTAACAAATCATTTTAAGGCAATGATAAGAGACAAACACATCTGCTTCTGGGAGGTTGAGCACAGCCCGCAATGGCTTCAGGATAGACACTTCATCATCATGCTAACCCCACGCGACATCATGCTGCTGTCCTACAAGGCTAGATAGTACAGCCTTCTCTTGAGCTACCAAGCCTGCGTCCGGAAACCTGGCACTGGATCAGCCACTCCCTCCTTCCTCAGTTCATGTAGAGATAAGGCCCTGGAAACTGCAGTGGAGAAATTCAGCAGGAGGAATACTGCCAGCAGGCAGCCTTCAAACTTGAACTGCAATGTTGGTTGTGGCTGTTCCCTGGAGCTTTAGACTTGAGTTGAGGCATCTACATGTGTCTGGGCCTCCAGGCTGCTGGTCTACCCTGCAGATTTTGGACTTTCCAGTCACCATAATTCACCATAATTATGTGTGGCAGTGAGAGAGAGAGAGAGAGAGAGAGAGAGAGAGAGAGAGAAAGTAAAGCAGAGTGCTTATTGGTCCTATTGGTTCTGTTCTGTTTCTCTGGAGAACCCTGATTGGCCCAATCATGTTTGATATATCACAAGCTTAATTGATGATTTGTGGACTATGCTGCTATTTACATCTGACTATAAGGGCACAATTACAAATGTGAGGATGATTACACAAATAGTAAAGGCACAGTTATAAAACAGCAAACTTATAGACATGTTACAGCAAGTTAAAAATCAAATAATAGCCTTTGCCTGTACTCCTGCTGTCCATCATGTAAGTACCCTGCTAAATTCAGTCAGCCTTGACTGTCTGGGACCAGCTGTTTTTCTTCTGATAATGTGCTGGATGAATTTGACTATTCTCAGCTTGTGTTTCCCTTAGTTAAAAGAATATATTGCTTCCAACTTGCTTCATGGACTTTGGTTAGGCCAAAGTAACCCAGTCAAGGACACTTGTAGCTTTGCTTGCTCTGTTCAAACTCCCTCCCCTCACCCCCAAGATGTTCCTACATTATGATAAACAATTCCTTTTAAGTAAATCTATTTAGAGTTAACTTGCCTGACAATAAGTGACTTAATTCAATTCAAGTAACCAATAATGTAATAACCTGCCGTCTGCCTTGTACTCCCGCTTGCAAACTGTATTTAAACTGAACTCAAAGCTGGCTCCATGCTGGTGATTTAGACACTGTTAATTGTCTCCCAGCCTGTTGGTGTGAAGAACAATAAAGCTGTTTTCTTAATTCCAGGGTGCAAAGAGTCTTCCATCTGCTTTGATATTGGTTTTTCTGCAACATGACAAATCCTAGGAGAGTTTGAAGACCTGCTCTGAACACTTTGGTTGGCTCTGACTATATCCATCCCACCACCTAGCCCTCATGAAGTTTAGGCAAAGCAAATTCCACCTTCACACTAAGTGGGATCATGATGGTCATTCAGGCCTAAGCTGTTTCTTTCCCTTATCCTCTGTCCACAGAAACTAGTTGGAGACAACCCGCTTAAATTTGGAGAAAATATCCTGTCTCTCAAACTAAATGGGAAGGGGGAGTCTCGTGGCCCTGATGCTTCTGCAATCTGCCTTGTGACCATGAGGGAAGTCAGCCTTAAGAAGAGGAAGGACCACGCTGAGACAAGCACAGAAAAGTAGAGTTGTGTGAACCAGGCCTAAAACTAACCCCACTTTCAGAATGTGTATTTTTGTGAACCAGTGAACCCTTGCTCCTTACACCAGATGGCAGGGGATGGATGGTCTCATCTAATGTCTTGGAGGCCTGTTCCCACTGCTGGTGGGTCTGAGTATAGACTTGATGCCCTCAGTGTGCTCTCTCCTTTGCCTCCGTTTAGCACTGCTGTGTTTACCCAGCCCCTGTCTTTCAACAGTTCTCCATGGTGAATGTGCCTGGTCCTTAAAACAATCTTCTCTAGCTCATTTGCTCTCTTGTTTTTCAACAGAACTGCAGCACTGCCCAACACATCTGCCGCCTGGTAACGTATTTGAAATCCTGTGTTCTCTCTCTAATGATTGAAAAATAGCATCTGACTTCTAAACAACCATATCAAACAAGGGAGCAGCAATCTTCTACTCACCCCTCTCAATTCCTGCCATGGTGCTGTTATTTACCTAGAAGTATGCCTGATGGGTCCTGAACTAGAGATGCTGCTTGGTGAAACATTGTTTTTCTACCTTCTAAAAATTTTTTTATCTGCCTCAAAGTCTATATTTGCAATTCAGTTCTCCTCAACTGCACCCCTTAACAGGTTTATTTTTCCAGTTAAGGATCCAGCACTCTTTTAACTCTTATTTAGCAGGCTTGTGATACTACTGCCTCTACCTCAGGAATAGCTGTGATTAGAGACATAGCTCATCTTTTCTGTTTGTAAATTATTGGCATATAGAAGCCAGTACATCTCCCTTGGGGAAAGGGTGAAAGTGGCCTGTGTGGAACAGGAAGAATACAATATAGATTTGGCAATCTTGGCCACCAACAAAATGGCAGCCTAATGACAGCCCCTTTCCACCTGAAATCTTCCACATGTGTATTTGAAGAAACTTAGTCATTTGCCAGTACCCCAGGGAGCCTGGGAAATGTAGTACTTGTTCATTTTAATTCTACATTAAGCAAGCAAAACCTAAGATACCATTACACCATGAGAAGCCAGCAAAATGTATTGAAAGGAGGTTGGTAGGCCATGAATGAAACATGTTATTTACAGCTTTTACTTATGTGCACAGAAACTTGGGATGGGAATGAAGGTGAACAACAGAAAGTTGAACTCAGCTTCTTATTTTATTATAATCATCTATCTGCCCTCTGTAACAGTCCAGCCTTTCTGCCCGGCATGGATCATCCCAACAGATTGTTCTCACAGTGAATTTCTCTCACAGGCCAACTGCTCCTCCATACTAAAACTCATAACAGGTTTTATGTTCCAGAGACCCAAGTGCAGGCAAGGTTCAAGGTCATTTCAAGAGGCACCCAGCCCCATTTTAATCAAGATATATAGCTCAGAACCTATTTTGGGCTGCTGACTATTTCACAAGAGTTAAGAAACCCTAGTAGTCCATGACAATCACTAGGTATATGTATTCTTTGCACTGTAAGGAATTCTAATGAGTGATTTTGCAGAAAACCACAAATCAGAGTCTCAGATTCAATTTCATGAAATAACCAAAGTTAAAGTCAAGCATGCCAAAATAGAGTGGGCGTGGACTGAAAACTGGAAAACAGGGAGGAAATGTGACAAGATGATGCTGAGTGAAGGCAAACACTGCCTATGATTTATCCAGCACGATCTCCCAGCGCCTACACAACTCTTACACACAATCACCAAATTCTTATATCTACTCAAATGAAGTGAGTACATGAGAAGCATGACTCACACAGTGGTGTAATACCATGCCAAAGGCTACAAAGCTATTAAATGATGAGGACTGAATTGAACCATTGCTGTCTGGTCTCCTAACTCTCACTGAATTCCTCTAGCAAAAGGACTAGATATGTATGCCATCAGGAGGAAAGGACACCTTTTTTCTTGACCTCTGCTAATGACACACTGAAAATTTTGCTTCCATGAACTCGACATCTTTACCATATTTATACCATAAGTATTACTCTTCTTTTGATATAGTTTTTTTTTTAATGCTTATGTCCTCACCTAAGTCTCAGTTAAGTTATTCCTCCCTCTTTTGACCTAAAAGAAGTACTGGTTTCATTTTCTATCTATCTATCTATCTATCTATCTATCTATCTATCTATCTATCTGTCTATCCATCCATCCATCTGGGGTTGCTTGTTTGTTTGTGAGATAGGGTCTTTTTATGTTGCCAGTTTGGTCTCTGACTCCTGAGATCAATCTTTCTGCTTCAGTCTTCTGAGTAGCTGGGACTACACTAGCACACCCAGATCATCGTGTCTTGATTTTTAATAATCATGCTCTTTTTATAGCCTTCTATCAGTTTGTTGATATATTTAAATCTGAAATGAATAACTAAGGAATGTTGTAGAGAAACAAAGCTCATGGGATAGGCAAGTATAGGAACCATGAAAGGCAAAATGAGGAACTCATAAACAGATGGTGATTTTTCACTTGCAGTAACTCAAAGAAATAAGCTGTCTTTTCAAAATTGTAGTCATTGATTAGTAGTCTATAGGAAATATGAACAGCTGAAAATTTCTTTTCTCTAGCACTATTTAGTGGTTGCTAGGAAACCAAAGTAGGGGTACAAACTGATTTTAAGATTAAGTTCAAAGTCATTACAAAGAATTTCTTGACCACTTCCCACCCCTTGAATGAACAGAACGATATTTTTCTACTGTATCAGACTTGCTGCACACTTCTACTACAAGGCAAATAAAGCTTCAAGGCACTTTTTAGTTTATAGATTCCTCTCTACACCCCACCCCTTCTGACTAAGCTCTCTTTAAGTCCCTGGGAAAGGAGGGGTGAGGAATCTAGCAAATAATGATATATAGCTAATATTTACTTATTGTCAGGCAAAAGACTAAGCATTTTTCACAATTATCTCATTTAACCTTCACAAGTATTCTATATAGGATCTATTATCCTATCTCTACTTCACAAGACACAGAGAAGTCACAGAAATCAGCTTTGCCATTGCTAGAATACCTGACCAACAATTTAAAGGAGGAGAGGTTTACTTGACTTACTGTTTCAGTAAACAGGCTTCATTACAAAGCAGAAACATCATGGCAGAAGAGCATGGTGGAGGACTGCTACTCAATTCATGAGGGCCAGATGCAGAGCATGGGGAGAAGAGCACAAAGCAAGTGGCCAGGGACCAGATATACATCCCAAGGCCCACCCTCCAGGATATACCCATACAAACATACCGAAATGTCATTTATTAATCCTGTAGGCAGCTCCCAAGCTGAAATATTGAAGCTTAACTGTCACATTAAGTGATATGCCCAAGATCACATGACTAATCAGCAGTTATGGGCTACTAAATTCCAGTGATCCAGTTTCAGGAACTCCTTGCTTGATCACAGCACACCCCTGCCTCCCTCACAAAATATCTATCCAGCTAAAATAAAAGACCTTGCCTGTCTCACTCCTAACCTACAACTATTTCTGTGACAAAGTTAACACATATTTCCAGATGATAAGCTCCCATATGTAGATAACATTGTTCTCAACATAATTTGGAGTAGTAAGAGATTAATTTTTCATTTTCTTTTCACTTCTAGTACAAGAGTTCAGATTATAAATTCTTTGTTCACACAGTGTATTTTAATTCTCTTTGAAAGGTCTAGGTGTTAGCACGCACATGTACATTCTGTGATCAAAGTAGTGATTGCAAATTTTCTCACCCCCTAAAAAAATTTGTCACCCAGGGTCAGGTTCATACCTCAGAAACATGTAAAAGAGACAGCTCAATAAGATAAAAGCACGCAAACTTACTTAAAATAACTTTTAAATGACATGGGAACCTTCATAAGAAAATAAAGAAACAGAGAAACCTGTGAATTTTTATGACAAGTTTGATGAAGAAAAGAAACAGAAGTATTGAAGTAAGAGAAGAAATATAGACAAGTAGAAAGGAAAGGGAAATTGCAGTTTTAAAATTGTAATTTTGAGAAAAACAAGTTTCAAGACATAGTCAAAGTTACCCAAATTTACAAAGCCCTCTTCACACCTAGGCCTGTTGTTTTTGTTCTAGTTTCCTGTCCATGCTCGAACTCCTAAATGCCTAAGTCTTAAATATACAATAAACCCATAAAGCAGGCCTGTGTTTTTCTTCTGATACTATACCCCATAAATTCTAAAGACTTTCACTCTCAAAGAAATGGCACTATCAATTGAATGCATCTCTAAATCTCAACACGTACAAACAGTAACCTAGGCAATAAGCTCAGTTTTGGGTCTAATCTATAGGTCACCTCACAAACACTACGTAAATGATGTATAACTTAAAGAACAAGCATCCTAGATCATCTGTCATGAGGCTACCATGTAACACCAAGATCACATAAATACTCCCAACCCCAGACCAGAATACACTCACCCCTTCTAGCACCCATACATTTTCTCTTTAAGTATGTACTGTTTTTTGGTTCTGTCTAATAAATCTGTCTGGAGTTCTCTCTGATACATCTTGGAATGCTTTTCTGTCAGGATAACATAAGAGCCGACCAGAAGCAAACTGAGGCCTGCATCTTTTCTGCAGGGGTGTGTCCTCAGATCCTGTCCCATGACAGTATGATTAGAAAGGAAGTCTGATCTGCAGTAAAAAGTTGCGAGGAATTTAACAAAACCTGTTCATCCTGATTCTGCTTTGCATCTCTGTGGCATCAGATACAGGACATTTGTTTCCTCCAAGTACAAAAAAGGTACAGACTTGTTGAACGTAAGAGAATCCTTTCACAGCTTACTTTAGGGGAGAAGAGGAGGAGAAGATCAGAGAGACCTTCTTGTTTCTGCTGTTTCTTCAAATGCCAAAGTGCCATATGTTGGAGTTGTGTGTCCTGAACCCACCAGGGATAAATGGCTACAACAAAAAGCGAGAAAGTAACCATAAATCAAGTAGCATCACTGAGAGGTGAGCCTGAGCCTGAGACTCAGCAGTGGAGTACAGAAAAAACATTCTTGCATTTTTGTACGATTAAGATTTTTGAGGAATTTTTATTGAGACTTGGGATCAGAGCTAACCAGGCAAGCCTGGGGTTTAATTTAAGAGTGATTAGATGATGAAACTTCCAGAGAGCTCATCTCCCTAACAGTATGTGTGCATTCACATCAAGGAGGAGTGAACCCCAGGGTCATGCGGCATCTGCTGGATACAGAGGAGGGCCTTTGGTCTTAGCGAAGTTGTTGAGAACTTTATGTTCATTCCAAAAGATAAACACCTGGATCCTTCTTTGTTTTTCCAAGGAGAATTTGTTTATATTGGTGAACAATAGATTTCTCTTTGGATCTCAGAGGCAGTGAATACCTCTTTGTCAGATATAAGTGCATAGATTTATTTTGGGGGTGTAGGATGAGTGTGGTACTCAGTGCATGGCTTTTGGATAAGAACTGTGACAAAAGGGAGCAGGCATAATTATTTACTGCAAACAAATAATATTTGAACAAATTTTTTTTTTTTGTACCAGGGATCAAACTCACAACCTCGCAGCTGCCAGCCAGGCACTTACTCTGCTGAGCTAAATCCCCAGCCCCACAAATAATATTTGAAAGGTACCCAAAAGACCCCTTTGTCCAAGGCAGAATATTTTATTCTCTACTTCCTGTCAAGACCTCCAAAGACACTGGTGGAAATTCATTGTTTCGCTGGTTAGTTATTTTGTTAATTGAGATTGTTTGCTAATTGTTTTTGCTAGATCAAAACTGCTATAATGCCAAAATATATATATTTGGAGTGCTGAGCCCAAAATGATTATCAAATACTGATCTCAGTAAGTTAATTTGTTCAACTATCATTACCACAAGTCAACTAAGAGCATTTGCTTACAGAATACAGAATCATTTCACCTAAATATTGATAAGAGATCAGAGTAGAGAGAGGCATTAAGCCAAAGCCATGTAAATCAGGGACAGTTCTAGGAAGCCAGGTGAATCAGGACAGTTCTAGGAAGCCATGTGAATCAGGACAGTTCTAGGAAGCCATGTGAATCAGGACAGTTTTCAAAGTAGAAGGGCTCTGGGTGTCTCCAAGCAGTAAGCAGGCACAGGGCACTAGAATGGTGAGTTCCCTTGCCAGCACATAGACTGACGGGGAAGAGACACTGAAAGAGGAAATGATAGGCACCGAGGACACACTGCATGCTTCTTTAGGTTGCTTAGTTCCTTTAAGCAATAGCTTTATTAGTCTAGTGTGATGTTGAGAAATATTTTCTCAAAGCACATGGTAGCAACACTGTTTTGAGACTTACTCAAGACTAGAGACTGTATGTGTTGGGCTCTTCTAGTTGCAAGAAACAGACACACTCTCATTGCCTTTAGTGAAAAAGGACATTGTGAAGAAGTGTAGGAGAGTTGGCAGAGGAAAGACTCAACAAGGAGCTAGAGCCCAGGGAGCACAGTTCAGGGCCTGGTTGCAACTGCAGCTATAAGACTTCAACATGTTTTTGTTCTTGTTCTCCCCTTGACAGGGATTTTTTTGCTTACTGTTCTAATCTTACACATTCTGCACTTGTGTTGGTGGTTTCTTTTTTTCTCATTTCCTCCTTTCCCCCAACCAGTCTCTTCTCCATTGTGGTATGCATTCCAACTCTCTGAAAGAGGACTTATTTAGCGTAGCCTGACACTGAGTGAGAAAAAAAATTCAGCACAATTAACAGAAAATCAAATTGATGGTGGCATAAGTGGATATGGGCTTTTTTTTTTCTTCCATAGCAAGAGGTATGGTAGGTTATGGTATGGTAGGTTAGCTCAGCTGCTCAATGTGAGCACTGATGACTCCCACTCTCTTTATTTTTTCACTTTTAGCTGCTGACTTTTATCCTCAATCTTGTCTTCTGGTTGCAAGATGGCCATTGCAGAGCAAGACATCATGGTCTCTACACTCAAATAAGGAAGACTGGAAAAGAGTCAAGGCAAGCAAGCTCTCTTCTTGTACCTATCCTTCCTGTGAGATGAAAAGGTCCTACCAGAATACCTTCCAAACCTTCCCCCACCACATGGGGCGAGGGAGACAAAGAGACAGACAGAATGACAGGAATCTATTTATGTCTTATTGACCAGAACTATGTCTGTCAGAGGACTACACTTAGCTAGAGGATGATTTCAGAATGATTCAAGTGCATTATATTTATTGTACATTTTATTTCTATTATTAATGCATTGTAATATATAAAAAACAATTACATAACTCACCATAATGAAGAATAAGTATGATCCCTGCACTTGTTTTCCTGAAAGTAGATAGTTCCATTCTGGGAATGATGGGAGACAGGGACACTGAAAGTGTGTTGCTTATGTCCAGTATACTCTGTAATCTTGTTTTGTTTGCTGTCCCTGTTGCAAAATATAACATTGGAAATGGAAGCCAGCTTTTAAATGCTTTGAGGCAATCTCAGGATGTTCTACTTTGACTTTAACCTGAAATGTATTACAATTGTCCCAAACATATTTTTAAGGACACCATCATTTGCAATTTCAAGTAGCTGATCCTCTTCTACCAGGGATGAAGGCAATTCAGCTGACTTACTCACTAATGGGTCATGGGCCCATTTTGGCCCAATTTAGGAATCTTTTGTGGTTGGGGAAATAATGCTTGAACTCTTTTAAAAGCTGAAATAGGTGATTATGCACCAGCTAGGTGAAGGAAAGACCCTAGCTCAGTTTCTTTCAAAATCTCTGCTAATATTTGAAACACATCAAAAATTTCAGTGCTCACTCATCACCACCATAATTCCAATTTGACTTTGACTGCATCCACTTTGCCTACTGAATTGAACACAGTCATCATTTTCCCCTGGAGTGTCAGATTTAATTCACTGAGCAGGTTCAATATGTCACACAAATAAACAAATTTCGCAACCCGTGATGCCTCACTGAAATGTGCTACTGATGGTAAGTATCTTTCTAAAAGAAATCCCTGGAGCAGCTGTTGTAGCTCAAAAACTGGCCAGTGATCTACCTTTAGGAAGTCACCTCATTTCTTTTTTTATTTTTTATTTTTTTGAGCCACCTCACTTCTGTGTATAATAGAACAAGTGTGTGTTCTAGTCCATCTCCTCACAGAGCGGGGCAAACAGACATAAGTAAAAGGTGCATAGCCTAAAGTAGCTGATAATTTTAATCACATCTTGCAAAAAGTTCTTTAATTTGGGTGCATTTTTTGGCTACCCAGCATTTCTGGATGAATGACACACTACATAGTTTCACATTCAGAAGTAGTCTTTTTAATCTGAGTAGTGAAACCAGAAGGTTGTCCAATCATGGCAGCCACTTCATCCATGCATGTACAAACACAAAATGATCAGTTCAGTTTTCCTGATATCCAACCATTCAAAGACTTATATAGCCCTGCAGCCATGGCATTGACAACAGAAATGCACACAACATATCTTTATGCACATTCTCCAGAAAAATATATCATACAAAAACAAGTGTTGTTCCCTCTTCAACATTGGTAGATTCATCAAGCTGGATTGCATAGTATGGTGACTCCTTAATCCTTTTTAACAAATGTGCCTTAATATCATCTGGAATTTCACCAATTCATCTACTTCAGGGATAGCTAGAAGAAAAACATGTAGCACCTTTTGAACTACAGCCTCTCCTAAAATTCATGACAAATGTACTTTGCAGCAGACAGGATTTACTCTTCACCAATAGTAAAGGGCTTCTTAGCTTTAGCAAAGTAGTTAGCCACTAAGAATGATGCTGTCAGTGCAAACATATTTGATAAAGTGATGGCCTTCATAATTGCTTCTGTTCTTTGTATTCGCTTTTTTTCCTTTTAAAAAACTCCAAAGGCTCATCTTGTAATGCAGAGTCCTTACTTGCCTTGTGACAAAGTAGTTTTGAAGACTTCATGGCTTCACTGGATTGTTGATTATATAAAGAAGACTAGGAGAATGGAGTCATTTGTTGCAGTGAACCTATAATTTAAGTAGAACTCTTGGTATTTTCTTTTACATGCATTTTTTTAATTATTGTTGTCTCAGCACTCTTCCAGTCTTCTGCTTTCTCATCACTGAATTATTTCCTTTTTTCAAAGAAGCTCTCCAGTGACGTTTGTTTGGTTTTCACTCATTTTGGTTAGGGTAACCCTGTGGGCTTACCAAAACTGAGATAAGGGCACAGTGCAGGAAAGAGGTGCAGCTGAAACTGGTAGATAAAATAATGGGCAGGCCATGCATTGACTAAAATTGGTGCTAAATCAAACTATATCAATGCACTTGCCACTGTAAAGTCTCCCACCAGATGCAGATTGTCATTTGCCACTCTCTGATGGGGTTTTGATATGAGTTTGCAAGCAACTGATTTCTTATGGTCTCTGTTCAGTCAAATCTCTCTGCTAATGTTAATCTGTATTTGCAGCCACTCCACAGTGTAAGCAACACTGCCTCAGCTCTGCCTCAGATCATCAGATATTAGATTTTCAAAAGGATCAGACAGCCTAGACCCCTCACATGCGCAATTTACAGTAGAGTTCACACTCTTTTGAGAATCTAATGCCACCGCTGATGTGACAGGAGGTGGAGCTCAGGTGGCAATGCCAGTGATGGAGAGCATCTGGAAATACAGACGAAACTTTGCTTATTTGCCTGCACACCACTCATCTCTTGCTGTGCAGCCTGGTTCCTAATGGGCCACAGTAGTCTGTGGCCAAGAGATTGAGAACACCTTCACTAAAGGATTCGTGTCTGTGAATAATTGCCATTAAGTAAAGGTGGGGCTGATATGATCAGATGTCAGCATGAAAGCTAAGAAAAATGTACAGGAAAAAATAGATGATGCTTTATTTAGTACCAGTACAATATTCAAACATCACTAAACTCTCATCAGTAATCTGGTAATAAATTAAGCCATCATAAATTTAACTATATCTGCTTCAGTCCCAGATTTCTTTATAAGCTCATTTTATTTATGTATCTGTGCAATAAATGTTATAGAATGACAGGCACTTGTCTAGGGTAGGAACATGGCAGTTTGAAGAAAATAAGCTTATTTTCTAGTAGAAGAAAGACAACTAAAAAAAAACTTCATATGTGTGTTTATATACTATTATTTACCCACAAATAAACATATACGAAGTTCTTAAATTAAGTCTAATGGTATGACCTATAAATATAACTCATAATTATATATCTAATTTATCATTTTATATTCCTAATTCTGTGTTTGTTGATTACCACAGTTTTTATAATTATTTGTAGGGACTATATATTAGATGCACATATTTGGGCATATACACATATCCATATCCATATGTATGCACATAGGCCCATAAACAAATATGTGTGATTTTCAATGAAATTACAGATGGCCATTAATGTTATAACAAAAACAAAGTTAAGTATGGGACAGTATGGAGGCATAGACATGCAAGAGGCAAGAGTACTGGCTATAACTTATAAAATAATCAAGAGAATCCAGAACTATACGCTTCAGACACAAATTTTTGTGTTGTCTCCTTTAAAAGGAAACATGTGAGATTCTACTCTGGAAAAAGAGGAAGGAAACACACAGTGCCAAATCCCAAATGCACAGTGTGTACTCCGTACTCAGACTCTGTTCTCATTGGATCACATTGTATTTGTGATTTATTTAACTTGTCCTGTTAACTTCCTACAAGTCATGCTGAATGTGGCCTTCAAAATGTAGCCCTGAGAACCAGGCATGCTGGTGCATGCCAGTAATCCGAACACTCAGGAGGCTGAGGCAGGAGGATTGTTGCAAGTTCAAGATCAGCCTGGGCTATAAAGTGAGTTCAATGCCAGCCTGAACTGCAGAGCGAGACTCTATCTCAAAAAGACAAAAAAAAAAAATAGCCCTGCTTCTGAGCAGCATTTCAGTGGGCAGTTGGTTTTGGAACAATCTACTCCTCCATCTACGTTTGATTTCATGGTTTTAAAAACTTGCTACAGGTTATAACGGGACCAACATACACTAGGGTATTCTTTGGGCATGAGACATTGGAAATTTTCCAGGGAAACTGGCACACTGCTCATTTTCTCCTGTTCTGGCTTTACAAGATTTACATATTGGGCTTTTAAATATTTATATTCTATTGATTTTCATCATACCTTTTAGCCTGTGACACCCTTATCTTCCAACTTTATCAGGCCAAAACATAACTATAACTTCCTTTAGAAATAATTTACTTATGACTTTTACTAAGTCAAGTCTCTGTTTATGCTCCTTTCATCTTGTTGCTCTCCTTGGGGACCACCACCACAGTTTCTGTACTTACAGATGGAATACCTATGTGATGCCAGTTATGGTTTATATCTAGATATCCCCTCAAAGTCCCAGCTACTCATAAGTGGGGCATTTGATTTTTTGTTTTTTTTGGCGGCACCAGGCATTGAACTCACAACCTCAAGCCTGCCAAACAGGCACTTAAGTCACTGAGCCAAACTCCTGGCCCTAAGTGGGGCATTTGAAAGGTGATACTATTATAGAGGTGTTAGAGTTGAATTTCCATTAGGCAGGATCTGGGTGGTAGAGATAGGTCCCTGAGGGCACTGTCCGGAAGGGTTTATCTCCCTCCCCAGTTCCTCCCTTCATGCTCTCTGCTTTCCCAAAGCCACATTATGAGAAGCACTTGATCTGCTACTTCATCCTGCCAGGAAGTCATCAGACTATAGACTGAAACCTCTACAAACTGTAAGCCAAAGCAAACTTTTCCTCCTTATATGTGTTAGATATTACATTCCAATGGTGAGAAAAGTGACTAAGACAGATTTTGATACCAGAGAAATAGAGTTGTTGCTGTGATGCTGCCTGACCATGTATTTCAGAAGCCTTTGGAATTGGTTCACAAGAGAAGTCTGGAAAGATTTGGAGATGCTGGCTAAAGCAGCACCCTTAGAATGCTATAAACTGAGTTTGATGGGAGATTTTGGTTGGAGTTCAAACTTGAAGGCTGATAGAAATGCAGCTGGTAAAGAATAAGCTGAAGATGTTTCAGTTGGGAAGAAGGATGCCATTGGCACTTGAAATCCAGACCATGTGTGTTATTCTCTGGAAGAAAATTTGTCTACATTTTTCTAATGTCCTGAGACTTTGTATGAAACTGAGCTTAAGGGTAGCAGACTAATCTGGTGGAGGAAATATCAAGGCAGCCCAATGTTGGGGCTGTGGCATTAATACCATTGGGGGCTTTTAACTAGGTTTTTACTAAAACTCAGGAACAAAAAGTTCACATTTAAAGTTTTCAGTTTTGGCAGAAAGAAAGCAGCTGCAAAGATAGAGCAGAAGAGAACTTGGTTGCTGAAATAATTATCATTAAAAATAAGCCCCATATTTTGGATCAGAACAATAAGAAAAGTGTCTCAAGGGCTTGTGAGGAACTAGTAAAGACCCACCTTTCACAAAGTCAAAATTGCAAAACTGCTCTGAGAAGACAACCCTGGGACACTCTGTTGGAGAAGGGTTGCCTAGAGAATTGATCCCCCTGAATTCAGTTTACCAAGTTCAGCCATCCAGGCACTCAGTGGCTGATGCAGCCACAATTCAATGGGCTCTGTCTACTGTTCAAGCTGATGGCAGACCTTGGAGTCATTCCTGTGAAGTTGGTTTCACAACCAAGAAGAATGCAAGAGATGTAGGGTCAGGGAAGCTTCCACCCAGATTTTAAAAAAAATCCCTGGGAGGCCAGGCAGTGTGCCTTGAAGAGGGCAGTGCATGATGCTGTGAGTGTGAAGCCAAAAGTGCTATGAAGATCCCAGAAAATTGAAGAAGCCAGGAATGTGGAAAATCTTCCCCCAAAAGCTGCAAGCAGTGAGTAGCAGAGCCAAAGAAAGAAGCCATGTGGGCTACAACCACCAGCAACACAGTAGGGCTGGAGTCATACAAGCCATTTGAAGCTTACATCTCACCAAGGTTTTCTCCACATGTTAGATACAGAGCTTCATGATTTAACATTAGCCCTGCTGGGTTTTGGTCTTAGTTTGGCCCAGTTGCTTTCTATCCCTCTATGCTTCCCTTTTGGAATAGAAATGTTTACCCCGTGCCATTGTATGTTAGCAGTATTTAATTCTTTTTTAAACTTTTTAGGAACTCACAGCTAAGAGTAAATTTTAGAGGAGAATTTGGACTTGGACTTTTCAGCACTTCTGGACCTATAAAGACCCTGGCAACTCTTAGAGATAAACTTTAAAAATTAATTTTGCATAAAGGGAGTCTTTGGAGGGCCAGGGGCAGAATGTTATGGTTCCTATCTAGATGTCCCTCCCAAAGCCTCAGGCACTCATAAATGGGGCTTTTGAGAGGTAACTGGATTATGAGGCAGTATCACCTACTTGCTGTTAGGCAGAGTCTGGCTGGAAGAAGTGGGTCACTGGGGGCTTGGCCTGGCGGAGTTTTATTTCCTTCTCCAGTTCCTCCCTTTATGTTCTCTGCATCCCCTCAGCCATGGGGCCCTGCTGGGAGCCAACAGACAATGGAATGAAACCTCTACAGACTGTGAGCCAAAATAAACCTTTCCTCCCTTGAGTTGCATGTGTCAGGTATTATATTCCAACAATGAGAAAAGTGATTAAGTGTAAACTCCTTGAGGTCAAGGCCCACAGGTCTCACCTCACTCACACCTGTATCTCAGTGCTGAGCTTTACTAGACACACACATACACACTCAACAACATTCAGTGCTTTGTTAAACATCTTTAGCAGTCAAGTGACTAGCACAATGCTATGATTGTGATGTGTTTGCTCAAATTCTCCTTGAGGAACTAGAATACTTAGTTCTATCCCCTCCCTGTGACTTGGAGTGCTACTAATAGACACTCCCATCTGTCAGCTTTCCTTGGGGAACACCTCTTGTTTAAATAGAGTCCGGAACCATGCTCTATTCCAGGGCCAGTTTACATTCAGTGCCTAATCAGTGCTGGGTTTAAGGCCCAGCCCCTCACACCAACTCAGCACAATCTCTTCGAGGCCATCCTAACTTCAGAGTTCTATAGTTCTCCTGAAGATTGTTGGGATGGTATCATAGGCGAACTTCTGCTCTCCTTCCTCCATCTCCCTTTCGCAAGAGTTTATCCCAACAGAACCCCTAATAAATGCCTTACACCTTAATCTTCATCTCAGAGTCCTGGGTAACCCAGTCCATGATGGATGCTACAAAAATGTTTCTATCTGAATATTATGATCTATAGTAATCCATACACTCCTCACCAGCAATGATGTTACATGGCCTTCCATCTGCAATGATTAGACGGTGCCTTTCGTGTAGCAGACATCAAAAGCACATCAAAGGAATTTTTACCCCCTAATGTGGGCTAGATTCAGCTAAAATCTTCCTATTCAAAGTGAGGTCCTACAGTCAATGGCAGTGCCATTCCCTGAGTATTTTGTCAGAAATACAGAACCATATTTCCCAACCTGAATCAGAGCTGCTGAGTCAGAATCTACATTTTCTCAAGATCCCTAAGGTTTGCATGTGCAGGAAAGTTTGAGAAGGACTCAAATGATCTAACCGAGAATTCCTCTTTAGTTTGAGCAGTCTCTTCATGTGTTTTTACTAAACTTCTGCATAAAGGTAGTGTAATTGTGCATTCCTTCATTCCACAAATACTAATTGAGTTTCAACAAACATTTCAGCCCTGTAGAGCTACATTCTAGGAGAGAGAAAATAAAATCAAAGTGCATATTTTAGTGTGTGGGAAGATGAAAAGTGGGATAAAAAATAGGGCGGGGTTCAAAAGAGAACAGGGGAGTGGATTGTAGTTTAAAATATTTGCAAAAGACCGTGTTAAACGTGGAAGCAGCCGAGGCAGTTAGCCATGTGTGCATTTGTGAACAGGCGAGGCAGTTGCAGTAGATTCAAGGAGACCAGTGCGGCTGGCGGGAAGGGGGCCATGCCAAACATCAGACAGACAAGAGGGCAGGTGAGAGCTGCCCTCTTAACGACTTCTACACTTCACTCCTAAAAAGGTAATTTAAGTTGTTTTCTCTCCAAGAATTGGGCCAAGTCCAATCGACGTGGGTAACAGGAGCTTGCACAAACCATTTCACTAGAGCAGTCTTAGATTCCTCAAGCAAAACTGCTGGAATTGAAGTAGACCTTTAATGCCTCATTCTGTTTTAAAATCTCATGCTGAAAGACGCCTCGATGCGACGTCTAATAGAGTGAAATAAAGATCGTCGCCAGGCTGTGAACCAAGGACAACCCCAGGACAACACAAACTGGAAGAGGAATTGCGGAAGGTGATGCCAGGAAGGTGATGCCAGGACCTTTGGACTCAAATTCCTCACGTAGGCATGGGCCTAAATCTTAACCACAGATTACAGCACTTACAGTTGGTGCTCTGCATGCAGCCGGCCCTTTCCCAGCAAACTGGGCCTTCCTAGCCCCGCCCCACCCCGCCCACCAGGTCGCCCTACTGTATAGCCTCCTTTCTGGGTTTTAGCTCCGCCCGTACACGGCCCCGCCTGCGCCCCCCTCGCCTAGCCCACTCTGGGTCTCCCAGTCCCCACCCCCAGGCCTTCAAGGCAGAGGATTGGTCCCGCCCCCCCCAGGCCCCGCCCCTCCCCACCTGTCCCCACCCCTCCTTTCTCAACCACGCCCCGCCTCACCTCCTCAGCCCCGCCTCCTGCCTGCGCTCTAACCCCGGGCGGAAGTGACATAAGGCGGAGACCGTCGGGCCGGGCCTGCAGCACTCGCGGTTGTTCTGAGCTGGGTCTGGAGGTTCTGAGTGGCAGCATGGCTCTCTTCGTCCTCCTGATCCTTCTCGTGCAGTTCGGGAGCCGGGCTGGGACGATCACCGTGGAACCAGAGCGGTCCTCAGGTACTGTCGCTCGCGGCTGAGCCCCGGCCGTATGGGTTCCGGCGGGCGCCGGAGGGGAAAGCGGACGCCGCCCCAGCCGGGAAGCCCCGCCCGGTCGGGCCGCCCCGGCTTCTCCGCGGCCCCCGGGACCGCCCGATCGGCGGCGACACGGGGTCTCTGCCAACCCAGATAAGCACGCCATTCGGTTACTGCGAACCCTAGTCTCTATTTATTGTTGGTTTTTCAATAAATGAGTTTCCAGGTCAGCATTGGGCACTGCGTCTGCCGCTCACGGCTTAAAGTACTTCGGTCTCAGGGTGTGCTAGCAAACCTTAGGACAGGGGAGAAGTTTTCTGGCACCAGCTGAGCGTTAAGCTCAGTTGTAAATACCAAACATCTCGTTTTCACAACGCCCCTACAAAGCAGACGCTGTGGTAAATTGTCGATCTTACGTCTTAAGTCTGAAAGTGGTGAGATGCGCACGCTCAGTAGCAGATAAATCTGCAGGTTTCTTCCCTTAGGTCCTCGGAGCGTTTTATTTCTTCCCGTTTATGACATTTCCCAGGAAACGAATACTGCAAATAGCTTTTATGAAGCTCAAAGTAACCGTGATTGGGAGGTGCAGTGAAATCAGTAAACCTGTTTAGCTAACCCTCCACCCCCGCGTCTCCGCAGTTTACAGTTAGCTGCTGCCTGGAAGTCATAGGGAGGCCCAGCTTCCTTAACTCCTAGTGAACTTGGACCTGAACCTCTATATTCTAACTTCTTCCTTGAGTTCTTGTTAGATCTGCTCCATTCGTATCCGTCCCTCCTTCGGCTTGATCTGCAAAAGTCAAGTCAACAAATATCTACTCATTCCCTTGGGGCAGACATAGTGCCAAATTCGGGGAATACAGAAATCGTAGTTATTGTTTCTCCTTTCAAGAATCGTGATCAGATCCGTGATAAAAGTTACTAAGAGCTGCGCACTGTTGTAAATACCAAGCATCTCGTTTTCACAACACCCCTACAAAGCAGGCGCTGTTGATATTTCTGTTTATGGGTGAGAGATTGATGGGGCCAAGAGGTCTGTGTAGCCTGTAGAAAGGTGACTACTCAGTGAGGAGCTGGGCACTTTGGCTCCAGAGTTCAAGTTCTTAACTACTCTGCCAGCTGCCATTATCTAGGGCGAGGGCAACCAATTGCAGTTTGCTGTGCAAGAGCGTGAACTTAGGTACAGGCTGCTGCAAAATAAGATGTGGGTGCTGGCTCTGTCCAGTGGAATGAGGAAAGACTTTACAGAGATTACCCCAACCTCCGAATTGGAGAGGCAGAGGCAGAGATGTGAAATAGTATATTGAATTTGAGGACTAAAGTGTCTTGTCCAGACTGTGTGTGTGAGGGTACAAGGGGAAATAGAATAGATGGAGAGGTAAGAACCAAGTAATGAAATGCCTTGCTGTGTATAATGCAAGGGACAGAAATGTAACTTTGGATTACTTTAGCAGAAAGGAAATTATTGTCTAAGAATATCCACACAACAGTTAAACAAAGAATTAGAGATGTCTGCTGGGTCTCAGGAAGGTGAAACCAAAGATTGTTAAAACTTGTCTTTTCTTAATTCTTTTTGGACATTGACAGCTTTCTCACCTTAGCAGAAATCATGGATGCTGATAACTTGTGAGTGTTAAAATCACACACATTCTGCAGGCCCAGGGCACCCTGTGCTCCCAGCTACTTGGGAGGTTGAGGCAATAGGATCACAAATTCAAGGCTGGCCTGTGCAGTTTAATGAGACCATGTCTCAAAAATTTAAAAAACAAAGAATTGGGAATGTGTCTCATTGATAGAGGGAGGGCTTGCCTAGCACAGTTAAGGCGCGCTTAGTCCAATCCCCAGTGCCGCACCCTCTGCCCAGTATTGCAACTGTTTCCATCCTAGCAAAACCCCAGAGGAAGGCTCTGATTTACCCAGTGTGGTTAGGTGCCAGCACATATGGGAAAGCTATAATCAAGGGGAATGGGGTTGGAGCATTCCCAGAACAAACAGCATGATATTCCTGAAAGTCAACAAAATAATCAGCAAACTATATCCCTGGCTGAAGTCACTGGGCAGCCACTGGATTATATTACAAAGGGAGATGGTTTTATGCCATTTCGAAAGGCCAGTCTTATAACAGAGTTTGAGGGAGGAGATTCATTAGCAGCCTGCTGCTTGAATCTGGGGGGGCGTGGATAAGAATTGGTAATGCAAATTGAGAAGAGAAGACAGTGTGAAGGAACATTTGGGAGGCAGTTGGTAGGACCCTGTGGGCAAAGAAGAGAATAACTCAGATTCCTGTCTGGGACTGAGCACTAAACCAAGTGCCAGCCCCTTCCTTGTACATTCGGGTTCCTCCTGAGCATTGGTGTCCCTTGTGGCTGCACACTCTGCACATCCCCCATGCCTGCCCTGGGAGTGTGGCTGCCTGCCTGCGTCCCATCCACAGATCTGCAGCCTTCTGTACTCTAGCATTTTGTCAGCACAGGGATCAATGAGGCCCACCCCCTTAAATAAAAGCAAATTTGAAAAGCAGGATCCTCTGTGTAGGAGGAAAACCCACAGTGACACCTGTGTCTTGCTTGTGGTGAGCTTCTCTTTCTTGCTAGGGCCTCCATGTGTTAACTCTTCCTTTCAGCTTGGCTGTAGAGTGGTAAGATCATCTTGGATGAAGGCATCTGATAGGAGCAGGCACACAGGGAAGAGAATGTAGTGGTACAGTCAGTCTCTGGAAAATCCCAAGTGTTTGTGGATGTATTGTGTTACAGTCATGGGCTGTCATATTTCTCAGTGAAAATAAAAACAGTGGATACCACATCTTCAATAGTATACTAGAACAGAAGAGCAAACTTTACAATACACTCTGAAAAGAGTAGGTTCTTGTGATTTTCTTAATAAGGAATATCGTTATTTTAGGTTATTCCAGTGTATAGTAAGCAGAATAATAAACATGTGTCTCATTCTTGTCTGTTGTCTGTCAGTAATGATTTATTGGAATACATTGTTCAGGTTTCACACTGGCCATCATATAATTGTGGTAGAATGATAAAACCAGCCAACATTACTTGAAGCAGGTGCTCACTAAGTCATCAGAAAATAATCATCACATGGGAAGGGGCCCTAGAGATGAAGGGAGGGGGCATAGAAGGAAGGAAAGGGAAGTAAAAAAATCCAGATGTCTTATGTACATGTTAACTGCCCATGATGAACGTAATCATTAGATATAGCAAACAAGCCGGGCGTGGTGGCGCACGCCTTTAATCCCAGCACTCGGGAGGCTGAGGTAGGCGGAGCGTTGTGAGTTCGAGGCTGGCTTGGGCTACAACGCGGCACAAGGCCGGCCTGAGCTACATAGTGCGACCCTGCCTCAAAAAACCAGGGCCGGGAGTTTGGCTCAGTGGCTTAAGCGCCTGCCCTGGCAGGCGTGAGGCTGTGAGTTCAATCCCCGGTGCCGCAAAAAAAAAAAAAAAAAAAAAAAAAGATATAGCAAACATATACTAATGAAAAGAGAAAATAATCATTATCCCTTACTAAATGATCACCAGAATGTTTCACTGCAGTGAACAAAACTTTACTTATTGTCATAGTAACTTTTCTAGGCCCTTGCTTTCTCATTGGTAAAGTATATATAATAATATTATGCCCATCACAGGGTAATTTGAGGGATTATCTGAGATAATGAATAAAAAAGTTGAGCACATTGTATGTTGTATAGTAAATGTTTAACATATATGATTACTACTCAATATTTCTTATTGTTTAACAGATATATTTTAAATAATAAATTGTTTTGCTTATATATAAGAAATGGTATTGGCTTTTAAAAATTATTATCTAGATCAATATGAGAAATTTAAAATATGTTCAGCAGCTAAGTCCTTCTTCTACCTTTTCCTTCTTTTTTATAGATTAAAATGCCCTGTTTAATTTTTTCAATTTCCAGACTATTCTCAATTTAAAATAAACTAGTCCTAAATGGTTAATCCTCAGAAATTATTTTTCTCAAGTACTAGATTGGTCTAGTCCAGTCAGAACTCATGCTAGCCCAATCTCAGTTAGACAAAATTGAATCAACAAGAACAGGAATACGTCTCTACACTGGCCCTTTTCTGTAGTCTCAACTACGCTGAAGGCTGAGGCAAAAGAATCTCTTGAGCCTAAGAGCTAAGAATTCAGAATCAGCCTGAGCAACATAGTGAGACACTGTCTCCTTAAAAAATAAAATAAAATAAAATGAAGTCCTAGCTTTTAGGCCAGAAAGGTAGGTGAAAAAGTGTTTATTGACTTAGGTCTAATTGCTGTTAATTTGGGTGAAAAATATTTGGGAGGAGGAGAGGACTAGTTCATAGCAAACTACAGTTTGTATGTACAACCCTTTTTTTAAGAAAGAGGAAGAATTTATTGTTGTCTATTGCATTACCTCTGGGTTCCAGATTTTAAAAGAATACATGAAAAACCAGAATAGGTCCTGAAAAGAAGAGCAGACTTCAGGAACACTAGGGTTCTTGACCTAGCTGAGGAACAATTATATACAAGTAAAATATTATAGACAGGAATATTTTAGGCCTCATTGAACCCTTGGTTCTTAAATTGTCTTTCTCTGAAGGTACATAACAGGAATCAAAGGAAGTAGCAAGTGAAATTTTCCCCCACATAGCGATTGATACATGATTTCTTTCAAAACCCAAAAATGTTGAAATAGTTCAAAACTCGCATGTATGCTTGAAATGTCATGTGCAGAAACTCTCAAAATGTCCTTGTGTAGTTTAAATTGAGGGGATAAGCATAGAGAAAAATAGCCCTTTCATCAGCACTGTGAAGCCATTGAGGAGATAGACTGTACTCATAAATTTATTCTGATAGACTTGTTTTTCATATCCGGTCTAAATTTCTGCAGACATTTCTCAATTTGCAGCAATGATGAAACTTTTGTCACAGTACCCATGGTCTGGAATCCTCAATTTCACAAAGTTGTTAGATCTTTGTTCTTAGAATTACTTATTCAGAGAAGGGCGTAGATGCTTTAATCCAGAGCATTTGGTTTTGAGTTGTGTATCAGATGACTTCTGAGCCCGAAAAACAATTGAATTGCTGGCCTGTTCATCTTTCTATGTGTGTCTCCATGTGTTCTTTCCGTAGAGAGTAAGCAGATTGTCAAAGGATGGCTGCAGAATCCATAGCTCCACTCCACATTTTGTATACAGTCTTCATACACTAGCGTGTTAAAAAGGATGGTGAACTCCTTGAGCTGTCCCTCTTTCAAAAAGAGCATTTGCTTTTAGCAGTTATGGGTTGGAGCATGTGTGACAGCCGTTCCTTATTCCTGTCACCTGTCCACATAGAGAATTGCCTGTGTCCTCAGATTGTCATCTGCAGGTATCTGGACTTTGCTTCCAACACCACCCTGTATTCACCAGTAATTATTGCAGAGCTCTCCTGGTTGCTGTATTTTAGTCCTTTGTGACATTCCTATTGCCCTATTAGTGACACTGAGCCATCACTGCTGATTTGTAGCTGTCCTAATCCGCCCTCTCCATTACTCCCCTTTAGTGTCCTGCCTCTTCTACCTGACCATCTTTCTAAGAAAATAGTTGGCTCTAATAGAGCTTTGTTTTTCTTCTCCATTGCATTTGAGTGTAATGAAAAACTGGTATTTCCCTTCTGTATATAGGGCTTTGTTTTGTTTTGCTTTGCTTTGCTTTGTTTTGCTTCCCTTTCTGCTCTTTTTCCCTCCTGACTCCCTCTTGTGTTTAGTTTTGTTTAATTCTCAGTTTAACTCCTCTGTAGAAGTTTTGGGAATTAGATCCTTAAAAAACTAAAGTTTATTCTGGGCAATGTTTCGACAAAATACACACAGTAATTTTGAGCCCATATTTGAAACCAGTGGAGAAATCTGAATGTTTTAAAGAGTTGTAAAAATCTAAAGATTATTTCAAATCATTTTGATAGAATCTCTCTGCAAACTATAGATAATACTACTCTTTTGCTTGCTTTCTGTATCTTTTTTTACTTGTACAATATAAACGTATTATGGCTAGAAGCTTGTTGTAAACTTTAATTATTTTTTCTAAATAGGTAGTAATTTAAACTGCAGTTTATAACAATCTAAAACTATGAGAAAGCAATTCATGCCTGTTTACTATGTGATTTTGTCAAAGACAGCAAAGGTCAGTGTCTAACAACTGTATGGGTTCTCTTCAGGTAGCATTAAAACCATAGGTTGTGTTTGGTGTAACTGTTCAAAAATTTGTCCTTCGGTAGTAATTTTTGTCTGCAAGCATCCATTGAAACTTCTTCCTATCAGTCACCTGTATGACTTGCTTGCCTTGAAAGTTGCGACTGAAGTTCTTGTTCTAGTCTAACCATGGAAGACTTGTACTTATGAGAGACATAGTCTCATTCACACTAGTGCCTCATGAGTTTACTGTTGTTTGTAATTCTATAATATGTGATTCAGTAATTCCTTCCTAAGTACAAGTACAGATTGCTATGCTATTTTGATTGACTTCTGTATGGCTTTTTCTCAAAACAAGAATTTCAGATGGAATGCAAATAATTATAAAATCTTTTATATTGAGACTAATTAAAAAGGACTTAAAAGGAAGTGAAAGACTTGTTATTGCAAACTGGAGGAAGAAGGATCCTTGTTATGTAGCAGCAGAAAGCCTAGCAGGAAATGTGCCCAATAACCTAGCACAGGAGATTTCCAATCAAAGTATTGAAGGCACCACCTGGTTTCTGGTTTTTTTAAAGTGTGAGACTAGAGAGAGTCATCCTGGAAGCACTATTGAAAGGAAACCAGGACCTGATAGTTTGAAAATTGTCAGCCTCTGTCAAGGCAAAAGATGCTAAAACTAAAAAATGACTTCTAAAGGAAGTTTGGATTCATTATTAAGTTTTCTTAATACTAAGTACATCTCTTACCTGCTTGCAAAATTATGGTTATTTGTATGATTGTTATTTGATAGTAATGTTAAATTGATCCTGAAGGAGATAGCAGAGTAATGACTTTTATTTCTGCAGAAACTGTGAGTCTTTACTTGAAACTAGATTGTTTCAGGAAAGTGAGGCACAAAGTTAGCATAGAAAGAAAAACACTCTTAGGAAATACCAGGATTCTCGCTTTGTATGGCCATGGCACTCTACCAAACGTAAAAGAGCCAGAACCAAATCTGGCAAGATCAGTGCTTTGGAGGCTCCTAAAGAAAGTTGCCTAGAGAACCAAAGATGATATAGTTCAGGAGCCATCGATAGTTTTAAGTAGAAAATTTGTAGTTGTCTTGTTACAGGCCACAAAATATTTAGTCGTTGAGAGTATTTGAACCTGTGAGACCTCCCTTTCACCTCCAGGTTTATAATCTCAACCTTTGGCACACATTGTGACACTGCTTTGGTAAATGATGTGGCTGTTAGATATTTTGGCAGAAACTAAATCTTCTCTTCCAAGAGGGTGGCATAAGATTATTATTTTACCATAAAACATTTTGTTTCCAAGTTGGTTTTTCCTCCTAAATAAAGAACATTAGAGCATGCACCTCTAATCCCAACTACTTGGGAAGCCAAGGCCAAAGGATCACAAATGCATAGGCAGCCTGGGCAATCAGCTTTGTGAGACTGTGTCTCAAACTGAAAATTTTTAAAAGGGCCAGGGGAGAGCTCAGTGGTAGAGTACTTGCATGTGTGAGGCCCTGGGTTCAAGAACAGTACCGAGAATAAATAACATACTTTTAAAATTACAAATATATAAAGCAGAGATTCTCACTTTTGGAACTGCTGATCTTTGGGGCTAGATTATTTATTGTGGAGAAATACTCTGTGCATGGTCGACTATTTAACAGCATCTCTGCTTGGACTTGATCCTCTAGATGCCAGTGGTAACCACCACCTTCTAATCTCTCTGCGTTATGAGAACTAAAAATGCCTTTGAACATTGTCTACTGTCCCCTGGGGAACAAAGTCCCAACCTGCTGAGAACCATTCCATAAAAGGAAAAAGTTATCGGAAAAAGAAAAAATTGACACTAGAATTTAATTATCCTTAGTTGCATATTATTTACCTAAATAACTTTATCTGTTTTCTGCTTTGAAAAGACAATATAGTACATGTGTTAAATAATTAATTGTAAATTAAAATAATGTACTGGTTTGGACTTTTGGGGGAATTTTTATTTTAGGAAAGATTGGAGTTTTGGAATTTTCTTTTTAGAAAAAAATATAGTGGGTATTTCCTTTAACAGTGGGAAAATATTTTATATGTATTAATTAATGTCTTACTTGATTGATAAGAAATCTGTAGTAACAGTTTAACAGTACAATCAGGAAATAACCCATTTCTTAATGTCTGACCCTGTGAGACTTTTTAATTTCTTGTTTTTGTATTGGGACTTGAACTCAGGACGTTGCACTTGCCAGGCAGGCACTGTGCCACTGAGCTGTATCCCTGGACCCCATGAGGCTTTTTGTTTTGTTTGCTTCGTCTTGTTTGTTTGTTTGTTTGTTTGTTTTGAGCTGTCCAGGTGAGTATCATTATCTTCCAGAGTATTGTGAAAAAATAGAAACTTGGGCTTGGACACTCAGAATTTTTGAAGACAATGATGTTATGTTTTAGAAACCACTGCACCTGGCTACATTTACCATTCACTTATTTATTTTGATTTTACTAGTGAATCACCGTTAGTGTAGTTTCCCAGCTAGGTAGGATGGATTAACCTTACATTTTGAGTCATAATCACTGTCTGTGTCTGTACCTTTACATTCATCCTCCTGTTTACTCATGTGACTCTTTAGAGTCTTACCAACAAGTGTTTTCTGAAATGATTTTTAAAAAATGAAGACAGATTTAAGAAAATCAGAGATTGTTATTACAATAAGCATTCCATTTACTTATCAAAAATTCCTAAGAATTTATTGCTTCATGTTATAGTTGTGTTTCTCTTATACACAAAGAGATTTCTATCCTTTAAAACCAATCAAAACGTTTTACACTTCATTCTAGAGATTTTGACTTTTCAAATGTATTTGACTAACATGACATCTTACAGAAAGATTCTGTAATGCTAATACTCATTCCTTACTGTTGTCTGTTTTACTTTTTGAATCTCTTTACAGTGCCAGTGCCAGTGCCAGTGCCAACCAACGTTCAAATTCGGTCGTATAACATGAACCCGGTCGTGTATTGGGACTACCAGAGCATGCCCCAGAGCACTGTTTTTACTGTAGAGGTAAAGAGCTATGGGTAGGTGTTATCTTTTATCCTTTCGATTCTGTTTTTATCTAAGTCCATAAACATCCCATAACTCTGTGTTTTCCTTCCATCATCAATTCCTACATGGCAAAACTGCCTGAACTGCTTGTAGACGTTTAGGGATGCTTAGAATGCAAACTAATTTTTTGTAAAATGCTTCCTGATTTTCCTATCAGTATCAAAGTGAAGAAGTATCACTAACTTATAAGATTTTCTTTCTCAGTTGTCTTTATGGAATGATTATTTATTTATTTATTCATTTATTTATTTATTTTGAGACTAGGTCTAGCTCTATAGCCCGAGCTACTATCAAACTCACTTTATAGCCCAATCTGGTCTCAGATTCCTGGTTCAGCCTCCCAAGTGCTGAAATTGTAGCATTATGCCACCATACCTGGTTGCAAAAGTTTATTAATTGTTAATAAAGTACAACTAAATTTACTGCAATTAATGGAAGTAATAAGAATGTCACCTTGAGTAATAGCAGTATCTCAGACTAGTTATAGCTCAAGTGGCCCTAAGTTGAAAGAGTTCAATGTAGATTTTTCTAATTTTTTTTTTTATAATTTAATTGAAGTTAAACATTTTTAAAGGCAATTTTGTGTCCCACATACAGAACATGATGAAAATGTGTCCCATTACTGATCTGGTCATTAGCCCTCAGGTGTATCCTTTGTGCAAGTGCTTTTAAACAAGCAACCTATGGGGAGGAACTTTATAAGGATATAAACGTCCTGTGCACAAAGTCTATACAGATTTTTAGCACCCATATGTTATTACTGTGATAGATACAGAGTTTATAATTTGTTTTCAAGATTTGCTAGTTCTGTGTATCACTTACTAGATTGATATAAATTCAAAAATTTGAAAACACTGAAGTTTGCAGAACAGGCATTCTCATACATTAATATATCACTGGTGTAAATGCAAATTAAATCTGTCCCTGTTGGAAGAATTTGGCAGTATTTCACAAAACTTCACTTCCCCCCTTTTTCTTCTACCCAAAGTAGGGACTGAACCCAGGTCCTCACATATTCTTAGCAAGGCTCTAGCACTGAGCTAAATCCCTCATGTTTAAGTCTTGATCTGATGATCCCACATCAGGAACTTGTCCTTAAGAGATACTTACTAAAATACAATTTAAAGACATTACACAGCCAGGTGTATAGGTGCACACCTGTAATCCCAGCATTCTGGGAGCCTGATGCAGGAAAATCAAAAGTTTGAGCCTACCCCAGGCAACTGAGGGACTTAGCGAGACCTTGTCTCAAAATAAAAACTCATGAAGGGGCTGGAGATACAGATCAGTGAGAAGGTCTTGGGTTCAGTCCCCATTAAGAAAAAGCAAACAAACAAGAAAAAGATATTACTCACTGGTCTGGGGCTATCACTCACTCAGGACACTCACTTAGCATGCACAAGCTCTAGGTTTGATCCTCAGCAACTCCAACAAATAAAAAGACATTACCCACATGCGAAGAAAATGATTTTTGTGAACTTATATGTAATGATATCTTAAGATATATGTTAAATGAAAAAAGCAACTAAATTCAAAAAAGTATATATAGTATTTGTTTGGGGGTAAGAAAGAATGAGAAGAAATATTTACATAGGTATTGCCTTAATTTTGAAAACAGAAACAAGAAACTAATACCTGAAGCCAGCCAAATTGACTACCTGTAGAGGGTAGGTTATGGATAGAACTGAACTCCTATGCATTTAGCCAAAATAATGGGGACATGTCAAAAACATGCAGGAGCCACTTTGAACAGGTTTTCCCTGGCCAAAGGTGTGACCACAAATAAGAACATAATACAGTGAAATAAGAAAGGAACTCCATTTCTATATTATTATTAATTAATAATAAAGTGAAGAAATGAAAAGCTCTTCTATGGGTAAATGTCTTTGAAGATTTTAAGACATAACAAATGAATCTAATAAAGATATCATCTTTTGATAGTATTTTTTTTACTAAAAAGATAAAAATCTCAAATTGACAACTGTTAGGAGTCTGTTATGTGTTTGATTCTATAATTAAATCACATCTACATTAAAGGAATCTAGAGTTGTTTAAAAGATTTTAAAACTTAGATGTGGAATATAATTTGTACAGGTCTTAGAGTTTGAATTGAGCCTCTTTATCATAAAGGAATGCATAGTATAGTTTTAGTATCCCTTATCTAAAATGCTTGGGGCCAGAAGTGTTTCATATTTCTGATTTTTTTTGCGGATTTTGAAATATTGGCATATACATAATTAGGTATCTTGGGAATGGGGCCCAAGTCTAAGCATAAAATTTGTTTATATTTCATGTACATCTTATACCCATAGCCTGAAGGTAATTTTATATGCTATAATTTAGTGCATGAAACTAAGTTTCATGGTGTGGAATTTTTCTGTTTTGGCATATAGTCAGCGTTCAAAAACTTTTGGATCGTGGAACATCTTGGATTTCTGCTGTTTTTGGATAAAGGATGCTGGGCCTGTACTTCCAACCAAAGTAAAGTTTTCCTACTTTGTCTAACTTCTTCATCCTGTTCTCATTTAGCTCTTCCTACCAGCTTTGTGCTGTAAATGAAAAAATAAAACACAGAGATGGTAAAAGTTTGTGATAACAATAAAAGTTACCTTTGTGTTTCTTTATTCCTTTCCATTTTAGGAGTAGCAAATGGATTCGTGCCTGCAAAAATACATCGGATCATCATTGCAGTATTTCTCATATTGATGACCCAGATCTTCCTGTCTGGGCCAGAGTTAAAGCTAGAGTTGAACAAAAAGAGTCTGCCTATGTAGAATCCAAATCCTTTGTCCTCTGCGAACAGGGTATGTAGAATGAATACATGTAAATATTAAATTTGAAAATGCATGTTTTCTGTTCATATTTACTTTTATTAGCAGTTGTTAAAAATGATCATAATACTTAAGAAACATTTGGAGGAATTTAGGGAGAGCCAGTATCATTCCTTTTTCTCAAGCCCCACAGAGAGAACCATCTCTTGGCTACTTCTTTACCAATAAGTTCCCGCTGCATGCAGATCGGGAGCAGCGCAGTCACCCTTTCCCTCCCCGTGTGGTCTGTAATTCATTTCAGGGTGCCTTCACTGAGGACTTTGGCTACTGGCTGTCATTCTCATGTCTACCTTAAATCCTTAGTGTCCATGGGAATTTGAATACCAATGTAATCATTCAAAAGTTTTAGAACTCTCATCTTTCCACCCTCTGTCATTTTCAGCTCTTCATTATTCCAGTGTCCCACTCCAGTAACATACTTCAGACTCCAGAATTTCCATGTCAGTTTCTATTTTCTGACTCTGATAACTCCTTTTGATAATCATACCTCACTTCTGGGTAAAACAAACCTTTAGGGGGCCAGGGATGTAGCTCAGTGACACAGCACCTGCCTGGCAAGTGCAAGGTCCTGAGTTTGATTCCCAGTACCAAGGGGGGAAAAAAAAAAAAAAAACACTTTAATAATTTGACTCTTCCATAGTCTGATAGTCCTTTGGTACCTTTTCTTCTAGCTTCACCTCCTTTTTGTTCAATTTCAGTGCTAGATTACTTGAGCTACTGCCTTTGCTGTGCTCCCACTGCTTTGACTCTCCTTCTGCTTTACAGATTGTGCTGTCTTGGTCTCTTTCATAAGCCCTTTTCCTGCTTGTTTTTTGAATTAGCTAGCTTTCCCATTATAGATACAATATCCAACACACAGCTCAAAGGAGGAGAGGCTCATGTTTTAAGGAGGCTCAGTCTGTGGTCACCTGGCTCCAAGGCAGAAACATCATGGTAGAAGGACATGATGGAGCAAAGCTGCTCAGTTCATGGTGGCTGGGAAGCAGAGGTGCCAAAGAGGAAGGGGTGAAGGGCCATACGTTGACCTCAAGGCCACACCTTCATAATCTACCCAGATAAGGAAAGTGTGATCCACCATTCCCCTGCATAGAGCCCAAAGCCAATCAGGTTGATATTCCATTCTAATCACCACACCCTTAAATATTTTATTCCTCAGAATCCATATTTTTGTTATCTGATGCATGCTAGCTGTATTGTCAGACTTTTCCCCCACTGATTTTTCAAGGGCCAGAAATGTGCCAGAAAGTGTGTTCGGCCCTGAGGTACATTAAACAGATCTTCCAGGGACACAGTAGGTGCACTGTAAACATGAAGCATAGCTAAATGGTATACCAGTGGAGTCCCAGACACCGATCATGAATGTTTGCTGAATAACTGAATATCTAAGTCTGATTTTCACAGTAAAATTTGAATTATTAGCAAGCTTTTTATAGAGTCTGCATGCCAGGAACCCATGAATGTTAGAAGACACAGAGTTTTTCTGAGGAAAGATAACTAAATGCCTTTCAGAAACAGTTTTTAGAAATCTGTTTTTTTCTTAATCTATAAAAGCAAAGATAAAAAGTACTTAACAGAGCTTCTATTATGGTAAGGTTTTGTTTAATTTTTTAAATCAAGTTCATGACCAATTGTATTTCTCTTGAATTTGAAATGAAGTTAAACTGCTGAAGAGGAGTTTGGGTAAGCGTGCTTGTGTGAGATCTTGGGAATATTTATGAAGGGTATTTGAAATGTCCTCTAGATTTTTGTGGAGTAGTTTAAATGTGGTCCTATTTAGTCAGGGTATTCTGCGTTAGTTAAAATGTGGTCCTGCTTTAGTTAAAAAAATAAAACAAAGTGGCTTGGTTGATTGATTTTGATAATTTTCTGGAGTACACTGTGAGGTTCTGAGGCCAGTATTGTACTGCTCTCTCCCCAGGAAAAGTTGGACCGCCTGAAGTAACTGTTGCACTGGTGGAAAACCATATCATCATTGATGTGACTCACCCTTTAGTTCACATAAGTGGAGAAGAGCAGGAATCCATGCATGATGTTGGAAATCCTTGTCATGACTTTGACTACAAACTGTATGTGAGAGTGAACAGAAGTGAGGTAGGTGTTTCTATTTCATATTTTTTATTTATTTAGAGTGTAAGAGTTGATTATTGGTTTCTTATTTATTAGTATGTGTTTGTAATACATAATAATTCATTTTGGAGAATTGATATATACACATATCACTTCTTTTTTTCTGTAGCTAGTATAAATTGTTTCTTTATGTTGTGTAATGGAAGTGGAGTGCTTGTGATATTCAGGCAAAACCTCTGGATCATAACTTTTAGGAAGATAATATATATGAATGCTAATGAAAGAAATCGATATGTAGTTAATCATTAACACTGACCAGATGAGTATTTCTAAGTTTGTTCTTTGCTCTTTAACAAGATGGCCCTGTATCTCCACTGATAAGATAGGATAGTATAATTTTTTTTGCTCTCACTAATGATGATGTAAAATAACATGCATTTTTAATTTGAATCATCATTGTTTAATAAGAAAATAATATAGCTGTGGGGATATAATTACATTATTCTGGCACTGGTGTGGAGTGTGCGCATTGATTGGAAGCATTCTCCATTCTCCGCAATGATGGCATTTCTTTACTTGATAAATATAGTATATGCCCATGAGGCATCTGGGAGTTCAGCCAAGAGAGGACAGACCAAACTCGTGATAACTGCTGTGCAGTGGGTGGTGTGTAGAGGCTGAACTAGTGATTTTTAGAGCAGGCCTCCTGGGGCAGGTGGTGACTACTGTCAAGGTCAGGTTGGGATGTGAGCCCCATAGATGTACGTGGGAGAACATTTCAGGCAGAGAGCCCAGCAGGGGTGCAGTGGGCACATGGGAGGGGTAGCCAGTGGGCCAGAGGGGTTGGCGGGTGCAGGAGGCAAGTGAAAGCAGAGGACATTGGAAGGCTTTGACTTTGATCTTTTTATTGCAGCTTGGAAGTTTTAAGCAGAAAAGTGATGTCTGATTTAGATTTGATTTGATTTGATTTGATTTGTACCAGGAATCAAACTCAGGACCTTGAGCATGCCAGGCAGGTGCTTTTGCTGCTGAGCTATATCCCCAGCCCCTGATTTAGATTTTAAAGTATCTTCTCAGTTGTTGGCAGAGATGTCTTTCTAAAATACAGATCTAATCATGTTATTCCACTGCTTACAATTTCACAGATCCCCATCAGCTATAAAATAATGAATTTCTTTCCATGATGTGCCCTATAGGCCCTAGTGATTTAGCCTTGTGGGTCCTCTCCAGTCCTTGTCTTCCCATTCTCTTCAGTCTTGTTTCCAACCATGCTTTGGGGAACTGCTGGTTCCTGGATCCCTGAAATTGCCGTGTTCTTTCACAGAACACCCTTCTCACCCTTTCCATTTGGCAGATTTCTGCCCATTCTTCGGTAGTCAGCTGAGGTGTCATCTCCACTTTCTTTTCTGACCCAGTAGACTGTTTCCTTTCCTGTGGTCTTGGTTCCTTATAGGATTCCTCTGGCAATACTCTTTATATCTTGTTACGTTTCTTTCTTACCTCTCTTCAACTCTAAATCATAAGATATTTGAGCCCAGGTACCACCATCCTACCCATATTTGTCAGCATCATGTTACTACAGTGAAGTCCCCAAGACATAACGTATAAAAAGTTTAATCTCTCTGTGACCCACTTTGGTACTAGAAATTGAACCCTGAACCTCACGCGTTAGGCAAGCACTGAGTTACTCCTCTGAGTTATTCCCGTAGCTCAAGTGATTAGATCTCAAACCAGAGCAGAGACAGAGGGGGAGAGACTGGGGTCTCATAATTACCACCCAAGGGCACACCCCCAGTGACCTAAGGACCTCCCTTAAGGCTCCACCTCTTAAAGGCCCACAGCACCTTGCTATACCACCACCCTGGGGGCCAAACCTATTTTATACATGGGCCTTTGGAGAGCCTGTAACCAAACCATGGTACTACTTTTGTGTCTTCAGGTCCTAGCACAGCTGACCCACACACTGGCTGATAGAATGAATGATAAACTTTATATCAATCATTTCTAGGTCCTACTCCCCAGAGAACCTGCCAGCATCCTTTGCACAATAATTTTGTTATTCTTCCTATAAAACTTCACTAGCTAAGTTTTCTAACACTTTAGGAGAATAGGAGAAATTAACATTTGTTTAACAACTAGTAATGAACATTCCTGTTATGCAAGTTTTTGATAGATACACATTATCACACTATGTTGTAACAAATTGACTTACTGTTTGATATCAAGTGTTTCAGATATGTTTAAGATTCTTCATATATACACTATATGGTACATGAGTATGGGTGTGGGGGTTTTTTTGGTGTTTGACCAAGATAAGTATGGTAGATAGTTTTTATAGATTGAAGAAGCAATGCATTTTTTTTTCCATATAGACCCGAGAACACATCCTCAGAGGAGATGATTGCCTCGACACTCCGTGCCGTTTAAGAATTCCAGTGCCCTCGCTGTATTCTGAGTACTGCATTTCAGCAGAAGGAGTCTCCTCAGCTCAATGGGATTTTACAACGGAAAAGTCAAAAGAAGTTTGTGTTACCATTCCCAGTGGCAGCATAAAAGGTAAGTTCTTCCCATTTTTTCCTAAATATAGAGAAGGGTAACTAAAAGAGGGTATTGTAAAAAGAGTCTAACTTACTTGCAACTTCAAAAAATCTCTCTTAAAAAATTCAGTAGCTCCATTCCTCAGAGAGACAGTTTCTCAGCGAATAATATAAACAGAGTAACCAATTGGAGGGCCATTTGATGACTGTTGAAAAAAGATAACAAATATGTAAAACTATGGGTATAAATACCTGCATTCAAAAGTTGTATCACAGATAATTTGTATAATACAAAAATCCAGAAAATAATAAAATTTTCTGTAGTCCTGTCATCCCTCAAAATGCACCATTAATCACAGTTTATTATTTTCTTTTCATCCTGTTTTTCTCTTTAGTTTTTTATGTATCTATTGTATTACATATCATATATAATTTTGTATACTAGATAGTTTCCTTTTCTTCACATACTCGTCAGCATTTGTTTTGTGTTGTTGTTTTGATAATAGCCATTCTAACTGGGGTGAGATGGTGTTTCATTGTGCGTTCTTTGTTTTAAGATAGTGTCTCTCTGTGTGGTTCAGGCTTGTCTTGAACTCTTGACCCTCCTGCCTCAGCCTCCCAAGTGCTGTGATCGCAGTTATACCACCACCCAAACACACCTCTCACTTCTCACTGTACTTTTGATTTGTGTCTACCTAATGGCTGATGATATTGAGTGTTTTTTCAGATATTTCTTGGCTACTTAGATACCTTCTTTTGAGAAGTATCTGTTCAGATTATTTCCCATTTTTTCACTGTATTATTTTTTTTAGTTTGGTTTTTGAGTCTCACGGCATTATGACAAGTCAGTAGTTGGCAGTTATGTCTTCCATTTTATGAATTGCCCCTTCACTGTTGTTACCGTTCTCTGTGTGTGTGTCTTCATTCAATTTCTTTCATTAATGTTTTATGATTTTCAATGTAGAGATCTTTCACTTCCATGGTTAAATTTATTCGTAGGTATCTTTATAGCTTTTATGAATGAGATTATTTTCATAAGTTCTTAGCAAATTTGATACTGGTGTATATGAAAGCTATTGATTTGTTTACAGATTCTAATAGTTTTCTGGTAGAATCTTTAGAGTTTTGTATGTATAGAATCATATCTTTTACAAATAGAGATAATTTGTCTTCCTTTACCTTTTGCTTCCTTCTCTTGCCTAGTTGCACAGGTTAAAACTTACAGTACTTGTAGAATAAGAGCCACAAGAAGGGGCACATTTTCCTGATCTTAGATGAAATACTGTCAGCTTTTCCGCCTTGGTATATTGTCTGTGGTTTTGTTGTATATAGTCTTTATTATGTTGAGGTCTGATCTTTCTACACCTGATTTATTTAGAACTTTTATCGTGAGATGTTGAATTTTATCAAATGCTTTTTCTACATCTGAGAGGATCCTTTGACTTTTATCCATCTTTCTGTTGATGGTGATGCATTATATTTATTGATTTGTATATGTTGAACCATCTTTGCATCCTAGGATGAAACAAAGTTGTTTGTGGTTAATGATCTTTTTTGGTGCATTGTTGAATTCAATTTTCTAGTAATTTTTGAGAATTTTTACGTCTGTGTTCATCAGATGTATTAGATTTATTTAGTTTTCCTTCTTGTGTCCTTGTCTGATTTTGTTACTAGGGTAAAGTTGGCCTCATAAAATAAGTTTGGAAGGGCTTCCTTCCTGTCTTTCAGTTCTTTGGATAGTTTGAGAATTGGCATTAGTTCTTTAAAAGTTTTGTAAACATTCAACAGTGAAGTGATCCTGGATTTTTGTTTGTTTGGAGACTAGTACTGATTTAGTCTCATTACTTGTTTTTGATCTATTCTGTTTTGTTTTGTTTTGTTTTTCTCATGTCCTGTGGTTCAATTTTGGTAGACCTGATGCATCCAGAAATTTATCTATTTCTTCTAGCTTTTACAGTTTGCTAGCATAATAATTCCTATTGATCCTTCATGTCCTCTGATTTTATTTTCAGATACTTTTTTGAAGAATAGAAATCAAGGCTGAAGTGTCAGACCTAAAATTTAATGCTAATAACTTCCAGGCTACTATATAAAAGTTTCAAGTAGGAGACGTAGAATAATGTAGTAGATTTTATGCCAGTCTACATTATGCTATTTGAAAAATGAAATGCAACTTAATGTAAAATTTAAAATACTGTAGTGCACATGCCCTGGATTTATTTTCTTAAAAAGTCTGAATGATAGCCAAGTGGTACACCCCTGAGATCCCATTGTTGTGGGAAGCCTAGTTAGAAGGATTGGAAGTTCAAGCCCAGCTTGGGCAGCATATAAGTTTAGTGAGACCCTGAATCAAAATAAATTTAAAAAAGAACTGCAGGTATAATTCACTGTGAAGGCTCTGGGTTCAATCCCTACTACATACCTCCCTGAAAAACAAAACCCAAACGAAAAGGCCTGAATTATTGAAGGACACCACGGCCACACGGTGGCAGCACCACGTTGTGAGCAGCTGCCCTTTCTGTGGGTGTCGGACCTCTTCCCCCTGCGCTTCTGTCTGCCCAGCGGACTAGAGTTCATTTTGTTGTTATTTCGTCTTTTACTCTGTCATGGTTTAATTTTTTCACGTCCTGTATCGAGCATGGTGTAAGCATTAAGTACTAATTTTCCCAGTTACTTTCCCAAAGGATTAACTTTGGAATCGAAATTAGAGAAAATGTCACAAACAGGACCACACATTGCCACAACACGTGGAGTACTGTTAATGTTTCTTTAGAAAAGAGGATTGTGAAAAAATGCTAAGTATTGTGTCATGAAAATAAAAGGCACAGTAGAGTAAAGTGCACAATGGTGATAATGTGTGTGCTCTGAACCAAATCTTTCCTGTTTTTTTTTTATGTTCTTTATATCTGGTTTACTATCATGAGGACTTTATTCCTGTGTGTGGGAGCATCTGTTTATTTTATGAGTATTTGTACTCTTGGAAGAAATATAACAAAAGAGTCTGAGCAATAGAGCTAAGTTATTTTAAGAGTTACATCACCAAAGTTTATTTCTCAAGAAAGATATTTTGTAATTCTTCCTTTCCCCTCTTTAACTGAAACACAACAGTGTTTGAGGCTGTAAGGAAGTTGCGTTTTTTAAAGAGCTGTTTTGATTCCCAGATGTTATGGCAGGGAGTTCTGGATTCACAGAATTGGGAAGAATCATATTACACTCTAAGATAGATACCTGTTTTGTTTTCAGATTGCCTGTTCTTTAAAACTCTTATCACATTTATTAACTAATGTATAAATCTATTAAATAATAGTGTTAAGACTTTTTGCTACATAATAACTTTTTGCTACTTAATAGTATTACATCTTAATTCTAATTTATGATTTTTGTCTTTGTTTTAGATTCTATTTGGATTCCAATTGTTGCTGCTTTCGTACTCTTTCTGGCAGTTGTCCTAGCAGTTGCATGTTATTTTAAGAAGAACTCATGTAAGAGGAACAACATAATGTTGCCGAAATCTTTGGTAATTTATTTATCTATTTCTCTTTAGTTATTAGTGCTAAATTGTTAACGCTAACCTTTTTTTGACAATTTCTTCAATTTGTTTTTAAAATGGGATGGTGTTCAGCTTCATTCAGTAGAATGGTCTGATGTGCTAAACATCATCGTCTTATAGTACTTTTCACTTAGAAGTACTCACCACTCAGCCAATCACACATTAGGACCACAGGTGTCTTTATGGTGCACCAAGGATTTCTTTATACTCAGAACAGAAACACAAGTCTGGTAAGGAGTCTGATGGGAAGAAAAGATGAGTGAATGATGGGTAGGTAGTCAATGTGATTGGTTCAAAGGTAGAAGTTTGTACCCAACCAGTGAGGTCTCTGTCCACCACATGGGAGGGGGGACAGTTGGGGCTGTCCCAGAGCCCACGATGTCTGAGAAGTCCTAAGGGATAGAAGTTTATCCAGGTGATAAGGGACAGAGTGTACTAAGGCCAAGAGTCTAGGAAGCCTGGCTTTTGAAGATCTACAAAACTGGAAATATTTTATTGTGCTTGGAAAATATAGAAGGCAAGATGGCCAAAAGTGAGACAGAAATGCACCATTTAATATCCAACATTTCAAGGTCTTTGAAATGATGGAAAGAACATTTAAAGGTAATATAATGGTAGCTATTTGAATTGAATATGACAGGAATAATACCTGTGATATCAAAGGGTACATTGGAATTTGCTATTAAAGTACTGTTCTTAAAGTAGATAAAAACTATCAACAATTAGTAGCCTGTTCATATATGAAGTATAATAGACAGCCTTCCTAGTCTTTAAGCTCAAAGCCACTGTACAGTATACCATTTTATATTCACTAGAGAAGGAAGGATAAACCTGCGTGGCTGTAGTGCAGCAACAGTGTCAGCAGAGTGTAGCAGTGGAGAGGAGTAGAACCTTGGCAGAAGCTAAGTGTGCTTGAGAAGTACAGCAAGGTGTGCCATAACCGTGCCACAGCCTTGATACAGTCTGTCTGCTCTCTTACTCTAAGGAAATCGTTTCATAAATAAAACGATGTGTGAAATGTTCATCGTATTCTGTAGCTAGTAAAAATCGGAAACACGAGTGTCTATTAAAGAAATGATCAATATCAGTAAGTAATATGAGCCATTGAAAATGGTAATGATGAAGGCAAATAATGAAACTATTCAGTACAATAAGCACCTGTGCTTCCATTACAAATGTAACGTGTATACCCGGGGAAGGTGGTGTACAAAAAGCAATGTGAACTGTGAGCTATTAGGTGACTCTCCACAAGTTCGTTTATAATCTTATGATAGTATTATTATAGAAAAGAAAAGCAAAAGCAACCACTGATTATTATCTTGCCCTAAATGTGTTAGTGTTTTGTAACCTTTTGACTTTTGTTTGAAAAGAGGCATTTACACTTAATAATTCACTATGTTCTCTCTCTTTAGCTCTCTGTGGTGAAAAATGCCACTTTAGAGACGAAACCTGAATCGAAATACGTGTCATGCATCTCTTCCTATCAGCCAATTGCTGGAGAAAAAGAGGTGTTGGTCTGTGCGGACAGCGTTTCCCCAGTGCACACTGAAGGCGACCCAGGAAAAGAGGCGCACATAGAAGAGGCTTCCACTGAGATCTGCATTGTGACTCCCGAAGGCAGTGACTCTGACCTGGCTTCCAGCAGCCCGGCAGCTCTGACAGAGAATTCTTTGCATTCAAGTAGTAACCAGTCAGAATCCTGCACTGTATTCTTAAACTCCTATCACTCCCGAAATGGTTCCGATAGTGGCCTCATGGGTTCAGACAGCTGCATACCTGACTCAGAAATCCTCCCAAGTAATAAAACCGAAATAAAGACGGAAGGACAAGAGCTCACCATGCCAAGAAGAGCCCCCACCTCTTTCGGTTACGATAAGCCACATGTGCTTGTGGATCTACCTGTGGGGGAGGAGGGTGCCAAAGAATCTTTAGTTGGTTATAGACTTACAACAGATTCCCAAGAGGTTTCCTAAGACAGCTGGGATGCAGCATCTTGGAGGGGGCGCTGATTTTCCAGCTTCGGTTCTGTGAAGAGATCATGAACTAGAGGGGACACTGGTTTTCCTGCTTTGATTTTGTGAAGACAATCATGAACTCAGAAATGGTTCCTTAGTTGCCATTTACCAAGTAGAGTCACTAGGTCTACACAGGTGTGGAAAGAGCCTGCTGCTACTGTCATGTTCAGGCTGAAAACTGCAGAGATTCTTTTCCTAAAACAAACGTAAACCCACTGTGGCTTTTGCACCTTTTTGTCCCCAGGTGGGTTAGCAGTAATCTTGAATACGCTCCAGTTAGCACTGCTTCCTGTGGTAAGGGGATACTTTCTTCTGTTCGCTACAAGAGATGTAATGGGGGGTTTTGCCTTTCTGTGGCTCAGTATGGTATTTGTTTTTGTAATTGTATGTATATATTTGTTTTTATTTTTGTTTTTAAACGTTTTTATTTTGAGACAGGGTCTTGCTGTATTGCCTAGTGTGACCTTTAACTCCAAACCTTCCTGCTTCAGCCTCCTCAGTGGCTGAAATTATAGGCATGTGCCACTGTACCTACTGTATATGATACTTTTAGTGCCTCGTGTTAGAAGAAACTCTGAAAGCTATTTAAAATTGAATTTAAAACCTAAGTACATACTAATAGCACTAATGCAATGTATAACTAGAAACGTACCAATTTTTTTATGTACTATTACATTTTTTGAAATAAAGTACTTTAAAAACTTACTTTGCTATTCATTTATTCCAGCACTTAAGCATTCTTTCCATAAGTAACCAGAATACTTTTATCGTTTGTTGCTATGCATTAATACTATAGAATTATTTTTTTAATTATGTCTAAACTTTTAAACAATTCTAAAAATAATCTCTTCAAAATGGTACTTTATCTCTGCCTTTCAGTATTTAGCACCCAATGTGCAAAACTCCTGTTCAAGCAGATTGGGAAGAAAAGCAGATTTCCCTGCAGGGCCGGAGTTGGGGTCTGAGGAGGCCTTGGCCACCCTTGGGTGTGCAGTGCAGGAAGAGAATTCCCAGGAGGAGCAGGCGAGGTCGTGGGTGTAGCTGTGTTATAGGAGTGCATGGAATTACAAAGGGGATAGAATATGCTAAGACTCCCATGAGTTAATGGGGCAAAACACAGTTAAGTGAGGAAATCAGTAAACGAATTCTTGAATGCTGAGATGGGCATTGGAAAATATTTCTCAGTTAAAAGTGCAAATTAAAATGAGATTGTATTTTATGCTATGGGGGTGGGTGGGAGTAAAAAACGCAGTTTTCAGTAGAATTGGTATACTCTAATTTGGAAACACTCATCTGGTGAATGGCTTTTCAAACTGCTATACCAGTACATACCACACTGCATAAAGATTCATATCCTTCAGTAAACTTCATTTGTTATAGTTGGAAAATTATTTTAGAAATAAATTTTTAGGCACAGTTGTGCCTGCCTGTAGTCCCGGCCACTTGAGAGGCTGAAGCAGGAGGATCTCAAATTTGAGTCCCACTGGGCAATATAGCAAGACCTTGTGTCAATGAAAAAGTAAAAAGGACTAAGGTTGTATTTTAATGTGAAGCCCTTGGGTTCAATCCCAGTACTGTTCCCCTGCAAAAAACTTTAAGTGAAAAATACATTCAAACGGGAGAAAATCAAACGTATGAAAATAATTGAAATAGCAAAAGATAAGGTAGTAATTACTTACTGCCAAAAAGACACCAATGTGTACTCCCTCCAAGTGTGGAGGAAGGGCATGTTTTTATGCACTGGCTGATTCTGACCCAGAGGTGGAGTCAGCTGTGAGCTGCTGCCACAAGGGAGCCCAGACTGGCCCTTGGGTAAGAGCTCTGTTGGCACCGGGGTTTGGCAGCTGGAGGGACCTGGGACAGGAACAGGGATGAGATCTCTGTATTGTTAAGGTGAACTACTGTTTGAATGAGTTCAACTAAAAAGTACAGAGATGCTGGGATCAGGGGAACTTGAGTTGTCTGATTTGTATGGGCATTTGAGGGGGATAAAAAAAATTAATAGGGATCTAGTAACAAGTAAGGACCCCTTTGCCAGGGAGTAAAATTCAGAGAAGTGTTTTTAAGGGATTTGAATTGGGGTTTCACCTTTCTTCAAAGCCTGTTTTTCTTTTTTCTTTCTTTTTTTTTTTTGTTTTTGTTTTTGTTTTGTTTTGTTTTTTTGGTACCAGGGATCGAACTCATGACCTCGTGCTTGCCAGGCAGATGCTTAATGCTGCTGAGCTGAATCCCTGGCCCCAAAGTCTGTTTTTGTACTATGGTCCAATGTCTCTTTAACTTTCTGTATTGTCTTTGAACAATATGAATATGTGGCATATTTTATTTAACTTTGGCAGCATGGAAGACACATCCAGAAATACCCCTAGGTGCATCTGGAAATAGAATCTCACAATGATTACATAATGATTACATAGTGCTCTGCTAAAAAAAAAGTTTTTAGTCACTATTTTAAAAGGCAAAAGATATTTTCCTTACTAAGAGGTTCATGAAAATTTTCAATTTTTGTTTGGAAGCTATGCATGTTGTTGAACTGATACTTTATCTTTGTTTTTTTGGTTTTAGGTTTTCTGTCTTGTTTTCCACTATCTTTGTCCTTGAATTGTCAATTAACTAGCAAATCAAACACTAAATGCTACTCTGTCTCTCTGTCTTCAATTCCCAGAAATCAAAGCAATAAGATGGGATTTCCAAATTGGGTATAGTTGTATAAATCAGCCTCTTTTGCTTCTCTGGAAACCATGAAAAACCAACAATGAGAATTAAGCATTAAGTAATTCTTCCACTTGGAAATTTTGTTTTTAATTTTCTACTTAAAGCCCTTGAGTCAGAAAAGTTGTAGAACTGATAGAGAAAAAGTAGTGAAAATACATTTCAGAGTCAGTGGAGAAAACTGAGATACATTTCAGACTAAATTCCTGGTGTAAATACTTAAACTGGAAAAACTAAATGAAGTAAACATCTGATGGAAGTTTTACTTAAATTGGAAGGAACCTTAAAAGGTAAAAGAAGGATACATAAATTTTTAAAATTAAAATCCATGAATAATTACAAAACCTGGTTCCTTGAAAACATTTTAAAAGGTAACACCTAAAAATAATAAAATACATAGAAAATATTACTCAAAATAGGAAGCTAAAAGGGAAACCACAGAAATAAGAAATTGAATAAATAATCAAGGACCAATTTCTCGATTCTTTGAAAATAAATGTAAATGCTGCAATGGATGAAGAAAGTACAATTTGCAGAAAGTGCATCTAGATGAGACAGAAAACTCTAAAGAAAAAAAAACTGCCACAGAAGACTTAGAGTGAAAAAATTGCCAGACATTGTCCCACGTGCCCAACTGCCACCACCTAGAAGAGCTTGCAAGTGAGTCCCCAGGGAAATCTCTCCAACCCTTAGGAAACAGGTAAATTTTGGGTCTCACAGATTAATTTGTCCAGCTAGTGAGCTGGCTGCAGCACCGCATAACTGCAGAGGCCAGTGTTGCCCATGAAGTTGCTTTTTAGTGTCTGCAAGAACCTAGTGACCTGGGCTAGAGAATCTCAGCCCCTCCCCTTGGAACTCTCATCAAATGCTGAAAAGCAGCGCCCTCCTGTTCCGCAGCGTCAGTCATGGGAATGTGCGCCGGCTGATAGCATCACATTGCTTTCCATGGACGCACTAGATACTTGCTCAGCGCAGCCTGCGTGTCCAACTCCTCCCTACTCGGGGGATTAAAGCAAGGGACAAAATATACAAGGTGCCTGACCTCCTGCAGCTTATATTCTATTGGCAGGACCAGATGACGGGAGTGAAATAAAACACAGCCTATCAAATGATGGTGTTGCAGAGATAATAAAGCAGTAAGGCGGACAGCGGGTGGGAAGAAGTGCTGCTATTTAGGATGGCCACAGGGGATCCACCAATGAGGTAATATTTGAATAAAGATAAAGGACGGAGGAGAGCACCTGGGCATCTCTGAAAGAGCACTGAAGCGGAGGGGAGCCAGGCTGGTTGGGTACAGGCCTGGGATATTCAAGAAATGTCTAAAAGGCCATCCAGGCTGGAGTGATGCCGTTTAGGAGAGGCAAGCACATCAGATTAACAGGGCCCATTAACAGATTGTAAAAATTTTGACTTTCATTCTGAGTGAAGTGGGAAGAGATGGAAGAGTTCTGAGAAAATGATCTAATATGTCACATTTAACAAGGAACATTCTGCCTGCGGTGAAGGACAGTGGCAGAGGCAGGGAGGCCGCTCAAGAGGCTGTGGCCACAACCCAAGCAAGAGATCACGGTAGCCAAGGGCCAAGTGGTTACAATGGAGGAAGTGACAACTGATCAGACTCTGACTCTTCTCTAAAGGTCTCCCCAGGACCACAAGACACATGATTAGGCCTGCGTGTGGGCCTCAGGACTGACGACACCCAGTCTGGTTTTCAGGGTCAGCAGAGGACCTTGGTCAGGAAGAGTCAAAATCTGTAGCCTCTTTCATTCAAAAAAATATGGGCAAAGATCAAAAACAGGTTAACTCTGAGTCTCGCAAATGGAGATTTTTAAATACAAGTTGCTTATTCCTTTTCTGAAATGCTAGGGAGCAGAATTGTTCCACGCTTTGAAACGCTTGAATATACACAATGAGATCACTTGGAGCTAGGATCCAAGCCTTATGTTTATGTCCATTATGTTTCATATATACCTTATATACATGGCCTGATGCTGTAATTTTATTACAGTATGTTTAGTGCACCTATGGAACCCATCACGTGATTTTGGATGTAGAAATCTACTTGTGGCATCCATGTCTGTGCTAAAGAAGTTTCAGATTTTGAAACATCTCATATTTCATGTTTTTTTGGTTCAACATCTCATATTTCATGTTTTTTTTGGTCCAACTAATAGTGTTCATGGTCCACAAATTTATCAAAAATTAAAAACAGATTAGTTGTTATGTTTATTGTCCATGTTTGAATAACAAAGTTCCTTCTTTTCTGAATTCAAGTCCACACACTATTTTGAATTGCAAGCCAATTATTTCCAAAATGTAGAACTGCTGAAAGGTCATGGGCCTTCTTCAGGAGAATAAAGAGGGCCTCACCAAAAAGAAGGGACAAATAGTGTCCCAGTCGTTGGGACTTACAGGTCCACACATACAGGTGTATGGTTTTCTGTAGGTCTGGTATTCAAGTTGCAATTCAAGATGAAATGTTTGAAGATGCCCAGCAGTTTTCTAAATCACAAGAGGAGAGAAAGGGCCAGGGGAGAGGGGGAGAAATAAGAAACACAATGAATCTGACCCCACTGGAGGAACACCATCAAAGTCACCTTGAACACCAGCTGTTAGACACTCTTCTGGAAGGAGGTGAGGAATATGGAACCTTTGCTCAGACTGAGGAAAATGATGCTGGCTCTGTGAATGTTGGCTCTGCCGTCTCGTTCAGCCCTGCCTCCCTGGTGCCTAGCACAATGTCCGGCAGATTCTCCATAAACATCTGCTTGTGTGAGTGAATAATTAAATTTCTAACCAGTGAGTGATTACAAAGACACATCTTTGACATCATTCCATTCTCTTATGGAGTGAATATCATGAGTGAAGAATAGCATAATACGTAATGATTTTCTAATACTCCTCAGGCCTGAGGTGAACCATGTCTTATTTTGCCCCTCACTTTAGGACTGTTTGCTCTAGAGCCTTGGTCAGTTTCTCTTATTCTGTGTTTCAGGTTTTCATCCATGGTATCAAGATAACAATATCAACCTCCCAGGCTTGTTAAGATTAACTAAACCCATACATGGAAAGAACTCAATGCAATGCTCCATAATAATCACATCTTCTTATGAATCCCAAAATAGCACTAAAATTATACAAAGGAGTTTTGTAAAGACAGCAGCATATAGATAAAAGATTTTTCCTATGAAAAACAATATACAAAAGTTGAGAATATTGTGGCCGCCATGTACATAATTATAAGTGTTAATAATTATCAGGTTGCAGCCATTCACCCCCTTCTCCAACTCTCAGATATTTTGAAACAAAGAGTAGACATTATGCAGTTTCATCTGTAATATGCCAATATGTATCTCTAAAAGAATAAAAATAATAATTAAAGAGCAGAAAGAAGCTTGGGTGAATCTTTGGTCTGCTGGAAGCCACAAGGACAAAGGGTAAAAAGCATCAACTGTCCAAGCCAGGGACTTGGCCAAGTCCAGTCCAGACCTAACATGATGGAGCCATCCAGTGTCACAGTCAAGGTGGACTCTCCTCCTGAGGGGTGAGGGCTGGTTGGGTCCAGCATTTTATACCGAAAGTAAGGCAGAGTACAAGTCCCCCATTAGTTATCATTTTCCTCCACACTGAATAACATTTCATTTAAAATAACTCTGTACAAACATTTCTGCTTCAAAATTAGTGAGAAAATAGAATCTAATCTTATCTTTTCATCTACCTTGGGGCATCATTGGCAAAGCTGGCTTTTACACATTACGATGTTATACAACTGGAGAGCTCACTGAATGGTGACAGGACTGATTTGTTTTCTAAAATTTAACACAGCAAGAAAGCTCCTATCTCTGAGAGAACTCAGTTCTTAAAGATTCTACACTCTTCCTCTTTCTCCTATTTTCCAGTAACTCAGGAGAAACCCTAATTTCATTATCTGGGGCTCTACATGTAACACCTTGAATTAAATTATGTTCCTTATCTTCTTAACTGGAATTTGAAACAGCATGACTGCTTTAAAGTAAGATTGCTGTCATTGACACTGAACATTGACATTCCAAACCCAGGTTGTAACGCACGCCTGCATTTAAAAAGCAAGATCGGTGCTCAGTGTAAAACTCTGTAGAGAGCATTAGTGAGTACAGGGTGATGCTAAGAAGGCTGGAGGACAGGGCACACCAAGGAGGAGAAAAGGGGAGAGAAGGTGTGCTGCATATTTCTTCTTTTAAGCCTAAATTACCTTGTAAGGGGCTGAGGATGTAGCTCAGTGGAAAAACACTTGCCTAAATTACCTTCTAAGCGATAACAGCTTCCCTTGGAGGAGATGAGAGTCTGGACTCAGAGATTGGATGCAGTGTGGAGGTGGTGAAAACCCTGGTATCATCTTCACAAAGTTTTCGGTACACCTTTCATTTCGCAAAGCATGCAGCTGTCCTGGAATAACTCTGGAATTCATTTTTGATGCGATAATGGTAGTCTTGCCCATAGACTCTGAAGAAAGTCCCAACAGGCTCTGTTCCAGGACCACTTGGTTAGAGATGAAGCCCTCCTTGCATGGACCTGGCTCCTCACAAGGCTTCAAGTATCTGGCACTGCTCTCCACAGATGCCGAGTCCCGGAGTGGAGTGGAAGCACCTTGAGAGAGCAGCTTCCCTTCTGCTCTTTTCTCCCTGCAGAAGGCCATCTTTCCCTCTGTCTGTGAGGACTGCCTGCCCTCCAGCAGCACCACTCCCCTTCTCTGTCCTGGCCCCTCACACAGCTCTTTTTTATGGTGGAGGATGGGGGAGTAAGGCAGCTTTTCAATCACCTTCTAGAACTCTTTGTCTTGCCCTAATACAAATTGCTGTATAATTATGGCAATGGTCTAATATGGTGGAAGAGCAAAGCAGGAACACTTACTCCAACAACTGCTCCCTCCTTCTTCCCCTTTGGCCCAAATTGTTACTTTCCCATTTGCGCTTCAAGAAAATTCCAATCAGTTCCTTGCAAGTCATCAGTGCCTGCCCCATGCGTCATTTCCAATCAGAGGTCATATAATCCTGTGTCAGTATCCGGTAGGAAGAGAAGGCCAAATCCCCATGGGTTATGGGTTTGTCTCCTCTCTGTATCCTCAAATAAAAAGACCTCTTTCACCTTTTTCCTTCTCTATTGTGCCAGAAAACTCCAACACTATTTAAGGAGGGGAAGAAAGAGAGGGATAAAACTCACAATCCTGCCTTTGCTCGTCACTGTCTCCATCCCTGCCTTCTTCTAGAAGGAAGGTTCAGGAAACTACAATGCTTAGTTTATGATGGAGAAGCAAATATTTGCTAAATGTGAATGAATGAATACTGCTCAGCAGCCATCACTATTCCTCACTAATGGGACAATTCTACGAAGAACTTGACAAGGATGATTGCACAAGAAGAAAACAATACCAGAATATATTTTCTCTTCTGACTCCAAGATTCTCTCTCATTAACACCAACAAAAATTGTTTCATGACTTTAGTGTACTTCATTGTGTAATTTTAGTGCCTCTAAAACCATGTGGAAAAAATTTTGCAAAACGATAAGATGAATCAGAGGCAAAGAACAGATGACCTAGTTTGATCAGATTTAAAGGTGATATGAAAAAGACCTAACAGTCCAAAATGATCGTCCTCCACATTCCCACTTTAATGCATTGTTTGCTTTGTTAGATTCGATTATCTTTTTGCAGGTTGCTGTTCCCTGAGGTGGGAGTGGAAAAGGGAAAGGCATTAGATGAGTGCAGCCTGAATCCCTCAGGGAGAGGAGAAAACCAGAGACTAAGGCAGGATGCACTGTGGAGGATAGAGGGGGCCTGAGGCACACCAAAGAGAGTCAGCAGGGAGCCCCACACAAAGGGGCCAAGAAAGAATCAATGAGAAACTCCACTTTTTTGAACAACAGCTAGTGTCCCTGGTAGGTGTAACTGCCAAGCACATTACTCAAAATCAGCCTAGCACTGGTCCCTGGCAGCCTCTCCATTTCCTTAAGGCTACTTGAGTTGTTTTGTTACTGTACAGGGTTCGAGAAGGAAACAGAAGACCTCGACTCACTGTGGAGGCAGATCTTTAACACATCATCACAGAAAGCATTTCAGAACAAGTCAGTGAGAGACACAGACAGTTTACTAAGAAGAATCAGAAAGTGCACTCAGAAAAAGTTCAGGCTCTTGAGAAGTGAGGTACACCATGGTTTTGTGTTGGGAGTGTTTATGTGGTCTTGGGGTACCCTGGAGACTGATAAGCTGGGATGTTTATTTCTCTAAATTATTTGTCATTTACTTAGTGTCTGTTTTCTTAACATCAGGTTACTCACTAGTAGGCTAAATTAAAAACTGGCTGTGAAAATGCAAACCATTGGTGTGTGCTTGATGTTTGGACACGGTATCCAATTCATAGTACCATTTCATTGAGAATGCAGTTTGGGGGGTTACTGGGGGTATAGTATTGGGAGGAAAACACAAGCCAGATTTATGGACTTCTTTTATCTCTAAGACTCAGGGCTTTAGGAGTGAGGAGCCAGAAAGCAAAATGGGTCTGAGGTGAAAAAGGCTTTGCAACCTTAACATTACGCACTCCTTGTCTGTTTTCTACCTGTTTCTCCCATCCTGCCTCGGTTCCAGCCACTCACCTTCGTGCTGTTTCCACAGTGTCTGCCCTACCCTCCCTTCAGAGTCTGCCAGCCCAGCTCCCACAATAACAAGCTTTTCACACACAAATGACTTACAGCAACTTTTTTTTAAAGTAATTCTTACACTTTTATAAAAATGATAAAATAATGCAGCAGAACAGAATTATAGTTGCTTCTAGGAAACTTTTGCCATTAGTTAAGCAAGATAAGGTGGTCAGCTTGAGTATTTTAGTTCTTTATTTTTGACTGTGGGCCCAGTTTTACCTACGAACCATACACTTATAAGGTGAAAATATTCCCATTCCCTCACTGCACAGCACTAGACCACTATTGTGTGTCTTTTGAATGAATTTTCTATTGTGAAGATTAAAAAATCTTAGAGAACTGCATTGGTGAAAACAAAACGGCTGCTACTCATATGCTCAGCAAAACTTTGGTTCCTTTAAGCTATCTTTATTTTAAGAATTCTAAATAGGTACCAACCCATATAAAGAACGGATTGCAACTGTCAAGCAGTAGAAGAAAACATAACTTATCCAAATTACTAAGTTTCAACACCAAAATTGATTAAGCTTAGCTAAAAGTTCCAAAACAGCTGAGATATCAAACCAGGAAGTTATGATTTATACTCAAATGTTGATACATCCTTAAAAGCTATTAAAGGTATAGGACTTCTTCAAGGCTAACTTCCTCTGTAATTCAAGAATATGAGCATAGCATAATATACTTTTTATATGTTCCAATACCTTCCTTTACTATGTAAAGCCCTACATGACAAATACCTCTAATAATTTTACAATTTTACAATTCAGTTAAAATAAATCTGTAATTCTTCTATACTACTTTGGTCGCGATCATTTTAAAAACATCAGTTAATTTTGAAAATACACAATTTAAGGATCCCGTAAGTAACAGGCACATTTTGTAGTGAACTAAACACACATTTAGTCATGCATCCAGTGTTCGAAAGTATTCAGTACCTAAATGATAAATACCAACGCTGACCTTGCATGTTTCATAGTTCCCTCTTCTGGGATGAGCTTGAAAGGAGCTCTGGTTCCCTGACCAGTTGCACTTGTGACCATGATGCTTAAGCACTGCTTTCTTGGCTTCCTCCTCAGCCTCTTCCTGACTGGCAGAGCAGGTAAGTGCCTTATTTCTTTTCAATGACTGCAGCTTTGTCTTGGAGTCTGATCAAGAGACTGCTAGATATGGCACTGATGTTTTTATGGGCTTTGTAAAATTCCAGCTTTCTTAGGTCATTAAATGCTAAGAGCAGAGATGGGCTCAGTTCCTATCTACAGCCTGAATAACTCCACAGGTACCTAATGAACACCTACGAGAGAGGAGACAGACTTATGAATGCAAGACTTTTACTTCAGAATTTCTTTTGCTTTGCAGAAACTCTGACTGTAGCAATTATAAGCATAGGTCCCTAAGCCAGACTGCCAGAGTCTAGATTTCAATCCAAGCACTTACTAACTAGGAAAACTTGTGTAGTATCTTGCACAGCCTGTGTCTCAATATCCTTATCTGTAGAATGGAGATTGTAGGTCACTGTGAAGATTCCATGAGTGACTGTCTATGCCAAGTGCTTAGAGCCGTGCCTGGCATAGAATAGGGACATGCACAAGTTGCAAGAATTTGCCGTTGGTGTTTGCAGAGAACTTGTCAGGAACATAGAGTATCCTGTCATGACACACCTCTGAGCAAAGCCATTGGGATCTCAAGTCAACGGATGAGCAATTCTCAGTGGAGAAGGCTTGAATAAATTCCCATGACCACACAATGTGCCAGTGACTGATACATGAAAGTAACTCCAGCCCCCATCTTCTGGAAATCTGTAAGACAAGGTTATGCTCCTGGTCCTCTGTAACAAGGACTCATTTAACAAATATGGCAGGATCTTACCTGGCCCATCACCTTGGGCTACATAAGCAACTTCTTTGGGGCTAATTAATACACAGCTTCTCAACCTCCCCATCCAAATAATGCAGCAACAAAATGACTTACCTTATCCATTGGTGGTAGAAACTAAATAATTTGAAGAGAATGAACAAAGTGCCTGTCATATGTTGAATATTCATATTTGTTCAATGTTCAACAAATGCCAGCCAGAAGAGGGAGGAGGAGTGGGGAAGGAGGATGAGAAGGGATATCCTCAGCTTCTCATAGCTCTGCCTCTTCCATTAGCTCCTCTCTCCTGAGGCTTTACTCTTGGTTTTCTGTAGGCGTTAAGGCAGCTCTGGCATCAGTCAATCTAGGTTAAAAAAAAAATTCATCTTCACTGTTCATTGCCGGGCAAGTTCCTTCACTTCTCCAAGGCTTAGGTTTTAGTCTATAAGAGGAAGCTGCTGCAATCACATCTTTCTTACACCGGGCAAATCCAGTAAATGAATAAAAAAGTCCCTCGGTGCCTGGCACAGAGCACGTTGGTGGTAGTAGCAATAATATTGTTATAAAAATGAGACAAGAGATTCAAAGACAGAGAGATAAAGAGTCTGTAGGCATCTGTCTTCAAGTTAACAAATCAGCTTTAGGCAGGTCTTCAGGAAACTGCTTGCCATCTCCTGAGAAGCTAGGATATTTTATGCCCTAAATGAAATTAATCTGGTAGTGATGGGCATAGCAAAATCAACTGTGGCAATACGTTCTTTCCAACTACACACCACCATTTGGTGCCTGACAGGAGGCTCCCAAATACAAATAAAAACAAATAGCAGTGTTAGCACAGTTTGGTGGGTAAGGATAGATACCTGAAGAAACAGCCCTATTCATTAGAAAACAACTAACCGTGAAAGTTGCTGAGATCATGAATGCTGAAATATTTTCTTTCTCTCATTTACGTAGTATTTAATCAAAGATGTAAAAAGGTAGAGAACTTTTTTGCCATGGGCACATTCAAAGGAAGAAATCCAGGGGAAGAGTAGCTCAGGAAAGGGGCAGGAGTAATGTAGGCACCTAAGATCAGGTCATTACTGGCACAGGGAAGCAAGAAAAAAGAGACCACTCCGGGGGAGAAAGGTGCAAGGTAACAGAAGAGGAGGGGGAGAAAGCAGAGCTGCTTCTTGTTTCCTTCTCCTTTGGCCCAACTTCTCTTTCCCTATCAGAATCTCTGGTCCCTAAAATAAAATGTTGTTGCAAGTCTCTTGGTGCTATAAGAGTAAACACAGGTGAGACTGGTCCACCTGTGTCACATGATTTGAGGATGAAGTCACAGCCATTCCAGTGCAAGGCCTTCCCTCTGCTGCCACGATCACTGTCCAGAACTCTGGGCCCCAGGGAGGCTGTGGCTGGTTGCCACCTCAGTGTGGGCCACTTCATCTGAGCAATCCTGCAAGAGTACTCCGGAGGCAGGCAGTGAGGACAGTCATTAAGAAGGGGGACCACAAAGACAGAACTACCTGAAGCCAGAACTACAGAGTAAACAAGAGCCGGACAATGAAGGAACTGAGTCTTGGGCTGAGATCCTGAGGCTAAATTGATCCCAGGCAAGTTTTGCCTCATACTAATCGTCACATAGAGTCTCCTACGTAGGGGTACAGGTGACCTTAACGTGGGTCTTTCATCTCCTCATTGTATCCCATCACTACCTGGGAAAGAACTAAGGACAAAATCCTTTCAATCAGATTTATTTCACTGAGGCTTGGGCTGGGAGGATATCACATGTGTTTTTATCATCTGGGACTCATCATTTCAAAACTTCACCTCGGGCTAGAGATGTAGCTCCAAGGTAGAGCACTTGTACTTGACTAGCACGCACACGCGCCTGGGTTCCACAAATAACTAAATAGAAAGAATGCAACTGTCCATTAAAATCATCACATGGAATAGTCACAAATATTTGATTTCTGGGCTCCCCTGCCTCTACCTATACTTAGAGCAAGTGCTTCAAGAAATCCTGATGCGGGTATTACATTTCAAACTGCTGCCAATAACAGTGGTGCTCGTTGTCATGGTCCCTGTTTTTCCTTCTGATTGTTTTAGGAACTCAGCCAGCTCACGACTCTCTGAAGCCTCAGAGGGTGCGATTTCAGTCGCGAAACTTTCATAATGTTTTGCTCTGGCAGCCTGGGTGTGCACAGACCAGCAACAGGAGCATCTATTTTGTGCAGTACAAAATGTAAGTAAACTGAGCTTCCTCCAGGCAACAGGAAAGGCCAGAGGGATGACACATTCTGGAATACAACGGATTATTATTAACAGCACTTTTTGGGAGGCATTTCAGAAGAAGCAGAGACAGGGACAGAAGTGACTTGTTTTCCTAAAAGGCTGCTTGGGGATTTGAAACATTTGAGGACAGTCTTTAGATCAGACCCTTCAGTCCTAGGAAAGCAGAGACCTTTGGTTCTGTCACCTTTGGGGCCTGGCACTTGGGTGAGTTCTCAGGACACGTTTGTCAAATGAATGGTAGAAGCGCCTTGTTTTACACATAGCAAGTACTATTAACAGCTGAAGTGAACTTGTGATAGCACTGAGTGTATAAAATGCATTTCTAACCTAAAAATCATTTTTTAGAATGGCACACCTGTTTATGTAGTTCCTTTCAAACATTAAGGGCTCTAGTAGTCATGAACACACACTAGGACGTGTTTCTGCATGCTCTCCTTGTGGGATCCTCACACTAACCCTGCAGGACCAGTGCCAGTACTCAGCTATAATTGACTCTGCCTGGATCAAGGCTGGGAAGTACCCACAGCTGATTTGAAAATGGCAGGCTCTTCTGCCTTGCATTCCCTTGGTGTTTTAGAGTCTTTACCTCCCCCGACATAGTTTGAGATGTTGGCTGAACACAAGACAGGCAGTATTGCCACTTAGTTTTTGTGCACTTTCGTTAGAAATTCAGAAAATTAGAGCTATACATGAGGCAAAGTAGCCATTTTTTATTCTATGTCCCTCCAACAGGGGGAAGACCTTAGTTCAGATTTTCTCACTAATTCAGAAGGATTAGCTCAGAAGTTTCCTAGCCTTTAATTGTCCCTGCTTTTCTCCACACATTTTGTTTAGCAAATGTAAAACTGCCAAATCTTTACAATAAAGGATTCTTCCTTAGAAAAATAGGTTTGTGCATAGCTAGAGGTCTTCCAGTATAGAGGAAGTAGAGATCAGTACTCTTTATGTGTCCCCTCTGGCTGCCGAACGAGTCCAAAATATACCTATTTGTGGGTAAAGTGACGAGGGGATTAGAAGCTGTTTTACAATGAAGATAAAACTTCAGGGCCCAATGGAAGAATTTTAGATTTATAATTATTTTATTTTAAAAGAGATTCCAAGATTATGTAAATTTAAGATCTCAGAATACCTGGAGCCATTGTTGTCTCTATGGTATTTTCAGTTGCACAATGCAGCTCTATAATTTTGCAAACTTTCACTTCGGTTATTCCTGGTCCCTATCAGACTATGATTAACAGGTTGGATAGGACAAAAACCTGAAGTATCATATTAAAAGGGAAGTCAGTCATTATAGCTGAAGTGCAGCTCACAGAGACAATGTCTCATCAATCAATAATTAAAAGTACCCCAGGTATGCTATTGGTTCTGCTTTAACCCTGATATAATAAAACTGCTGTCATTGTATAGATTACAGAGAATTGAGATGAGAAATATTCCTTATTGTCTGGCTCCAAGATTAGATATCAAATTCTTCAACTGAGGTGGAGGCTTTCTCCCAGCCTCCACTTCTTGTCCTGCTCCTGGCTGGCTATCACTTTACAGATTTTGCTTGGATTTATGACCAAAAAGGAAGTGAAATCTTGGTCTTCTCTTTGGCTTATACACCATCCTCTGGCCTCAGTGTCAGCCTGTCTGCTTCTTTGCCTCTACCTGTTGCACAACTTTATCCCCCTCCCTCCCAGACCCTTATCATAGGGATCCCTATGGAGCCTTCACCACAACTTCCGCTTAATTTTCAATAAAGAGGTGAGTCATGTGTGTTCAGTAAGCATCACCTAAGATGACAGATGGTAGCAACTTCTCAGAATCAACCCTATTGCTCAATAGGAAGCCGATGAGAAGTGGTGGAAAACCACAGAGTTGAAACCTCAGAAGCATTAAGGATGTAGAGAATGAGTATCTAAAAATGGAAGTTGGTCCATGTACCAAAAAGATCACTTTGACAAGTATGAACAAAATCGAAAGCCTTACATGAATGATACAGAAGGTGTCAAGGTTGAATTGATCTTTCAGCCAGCTAGCACTTTGGTTAAGGAGCCAGAAATCTTCAAAATTTTCAAATATTGAAGATGGTAATAAGTGGCACTGATAATACAGGACAGATTTCAACCTGTCTAAAGAACTAACACACTGAAAAACCTGAAAACTCCTTCAACGGGGAAAAGAAACAGATGTTTGTATTTTTGCTTTCTTTAGGTATGGTGAGAGAGAGTGGAAAAATAAAGAGGAATGTTGGGGTACCCAGGAACTCTTTTGTGACCTTACAAATGAAACCTCAGAGCTGCAGGAGCCTTATTACGGGAGGGTGAGGACGGCCTCAGCAGGGAGCTACTCGGGCTGGAGCATGACGCCCCGCTTCATTCCCTGGTGGGAAAGTGAGTGAGTTTCATGGGGTTCTTTGCCTTTTCTCTTCCTGCCTTGGAGCTACCTTGCAGAGACAGACCTGGTGCCTTGCTGGTTTCAAAAATGTTTTCCTGAGATATAAATCATACTTCTTATAATATACTCATGCAACATATATAATTCAACAGTTTTAATGTATTTGTGTATGTATTTGAGAGTCACCCACAGTCAATTTTAGAACACTTTTGCCACCTCAGAAAGAAACTTCATGCCCTATGACTATCACCTTCTGCTCCCCTGACTGCCCCAGCATCCCCAGCTCTCCTCCCTGTCTCTCTGTATAGTTCCCTGTTTCTAAATGGAATCCTACTATGTGGTATTTTGGAAATGGCTTCTTTCACTTAGCCTTGTGTTTTCAAGGTTTCTCCATGGCTGTAGCACATATCAATACTTCAGTCTCTTACATGACCAAATAATTTTCCATTATGTGAGTTTTCTACCGATCAGTTAAGAAAAGCAAATGATTTTGGCTCAGATAAGGGGAAGCTTTGATTAGATCCTGCTATTAAAATTGAGACAGCATTAAGAAGAGTTTAGCATGTTTTTATATTGCCATCCCCTCTATAAAAAACAAAAAAGCCTTAGGTAATGTTCTATAAGAAGGCTTTTTTTTGCAGGGTCTCATAGGTATGAGACTTAGAAATGAAGTTCATAAACCAGTTGAATTTGGCACACCTCCTGTAGAAGCAATTGTGAGGAGCCTTGCCTACTCAGCTGTCCTAGCACCCTTCAGTTTGGTGCCTTCCTCCAACAACTCCTGAGACTTTTTTAAAAAAATTAAACAGGGTCTTGCTACATAGTGTAGGCTGGCGTTTAACTCAACCTATGTAACCCAGGCTGAACTTGAACTCATGGTGATTCTCCTGCCTCAGCTTCCTAGTGCTGGGATTACAGGAGGGTGCCATTACACCTAGCTTTTTTTTTTTTTTTTTTTTTTTTTTTTTGAAAAAGGGAGAAGCTTCTAGGATCTTAGGACAGTGTGTTCCTAGAGTCTGCTGTACAAGCTAATAAACCACCTATCTGCTTTGGCTTGCCAGGAATCTGTTGCTCAGAACAGGATCTTAGTTTACATGAAATTCTGGTTCCTGAACCCTATCTAGAGATGAAGCAAGATTTCAAATAACAAAAAACTTTAAGTGAAGAGCAGAATTTGATCCTTTGTAATTTCAGTATTGAAACCTAGACTTCGATGGACTAAATATAGATATGGGCTTTTAGAATAGGACCAGTATTCTAATAGGGTGAGTTACAGCTAGATTAAAGAACCACCTTGCCTCTTTATTCATTCGGCAATTATTTATAAGTTACTTACTATATTCCAGGCATTTTATGGGGTCCTAGAGGACATGTAGCAGACATAGAGAAGTCTCTTTCTTCCTGAAGCTTTCTGTTTAATAGGGAAGACAGATAGCAATGAAAGAATCACACACGCATAAAATGATATTTGTGAGAAGTGCTGCAAAAAGAGAGACACAGTGCTATGAAATCCTGGCCAAGTAGGGAGCTGGCTAGTGATGTGAGGAAAAGCTTCCCTTTGGAGGCGACACTTGAGCTGATAGCTATAGGTAAAAAGGAGTTAATTGGACAGAGGGTAGAACAGAGCATTCCAGGAAAAGGAAATCACGTCTGCAAAGATCCAGTGGCAGGAGGAAGCATAATAATCCAAGGGACTGGAAGACAGCTGGTATGGTGAGATACGGCATGCAAGGAAGGAGGATGGAGAGAGAGGAGACTGGAAAGGAAGGCCAGAATGGGAATTTTCTGTGCAGGAGTTATGACTTCTTCTAGGAAATAAATATAAATAACTTTGGGAAGGTAGGAAGTTTTGGGAATTGAACCCTGAGTCTTGCTCATGCTAGCCAAGAAGACTACCATGAGCTACACCTCACCCCCTGCCAAATGTAATGTGAATTGGGGGACCACATGATGAGATTTATACATTGATAAGATCTCTCTGGTTATATTTGGGTGACAGACTGGATGTAAGTTGTTATGTTTTGTGCTGGTTGTTCCCCCAAAGCCCCATGCAGTCACAGAGCTTTTTTCAGAGGTGGCTGAATCTAGAGTGTGTGATCGACTCATGGTTCAATGCTAGAATTAAAGGTGCTGGGATTAAGGGTGGGTGATTGCTGGGTCAGTCCACTGGTTGGATTGGCACCATCCTAGCCCCAGTATACTGGATAGGATAAAGGGGCATAAAGAAGCTTGTTTCCCTGTTCTTTGTCTTGTTTCTTTCACTGTCTTCTGCACTCCATGAAGCCAGCCAATTATGGACTAAAACCTCTACTAAACTAACCTTTCCTCCTTTAATTTTGGATGTTGAGTATTTTGTCTCAACAATGAGAAAAGTAACTAAGACATAACCAAGTGAGGTTACTGTAACAGACTACAAAATACAGACCAGCTAGTGTTCAAATGAAAAGGGCTATGGAAAGTTTATCACTGGAGGGCTATTTCATAGGAAAAAATGGCAGGACTTGGTAATAGGTAGTTACAATGGTAAAGGAGAAGAACATGTCTAAAATGATCTCTAAATGTCTTTCTTTCATAACTAGATAAATTATAGAGATGTTTTTGATGGGGTCTAACAAAAAAAGACCAGTTTAGTGAAGAGTAGGGCAATTAAGATTGTGAATTCAGTTTAGATGCTGAGTTTAAGGTGTTTTAAGAATCAGTGTGTGTTGGTACATGCCTTTAACCCCAGCACTCAGGAGGCTGAAGCAGTACGCTACAAATTCAAGGCCAGTCTGGGCTACACGGTGAGTTCAAAACCAGCCTGAACTACATATTGAGACCCTATCTCAAAATCTGTCAGTCAATCAACCAAACTTTTGACAAAGAAGATGTGAATCTATAACCTGAAAATTACAATGAATAGCAAACAGTGAGACAAAAACATCTGTACTTAGCAATGTTACAGTGAATCTGGGAACAATTAAGAGTTTCATACTTAGTAAAGATCTGGTTATTGGGAACAAAATGCATGAAACAGAATTCTCTCATGTTGTAATGATTTAGCGTGATGCATAGTGTGTCCATGTGTCATATCTCAGTTTTTGAATGGTTTATCAAAATTTCCTTTTCTTTCGCCAGCAAAAATAGAGCCTCCAGTGATAAATATAACCAGAGTTAATGGATCATTGTCGGTGGTTCTCCATGCTCTAAATTCACCATATAGAGACCAGAAAGGAAAAACAGTATCAATGGAAAATTACTATGAACTAGAATACCGAGTTTTTATAATTAAAAATTCACTAAAAATGGTAAGTTGAATGGTAAGATGAATAGATAAGTATTTTTTCCTTTGGTTAAATGTTAAATAACATTCTAATCATATTGTATACCCTCTCTTTTGCTACTCTATCTCCTCTTTTTTTTCCCCTTATTTTTCTCTCTTCTTTTATTCTTCTTTGCTTTCAGCCTCAGAGATGAGCAATGGTGCTTGAATCACCACCTAAGCTTGTGTATCCACGTGTGTATCTGTGTTGTGTGTCAATGTACACACGTGGGTGCTGTGTGCCCTTTCAATCACTCGATTTGCCTCCCCCGGTCTTCTCTGCATATCTAGAAATTGGTAATAACAATATTCCATTTCACTTAACTGCCACGAATATTCATTTATTATGGGTTGTACACACCTTATTTAGCTAATAGCTTTTGAATCACAGCACAATGTATTTCTATCAGTTTTGCAATGGTGCTCTGTAATTTGCAATTAGAAAATCCAACACCAGTGCCTTTGTGTGGGCTTGGTGGTGACCCGACTATTCCTTTTCTGGCATCCATCTTAGACAGGCTTCCTTGTAAGGAAGAGAAAACCATTTACACTCCTTCAAGTGCAAAAGAGGAGAAGAGATGGCAAGTGCAAGGTCCAGAGTTTGATCCATGGAACAAAAAAAAAAAAAGAGAGTGAGAGAAGGGGAAAAGTTTCATTAGGAGCTAACAAGCAACCTCATGGTCACCCAGAAAAAGGAAACAAGAGCTGCCTGACTTTAAAAGGACAGAGAGGGAGCAGGGAAGCGAATTTTTTGGGCTCCCGCTCCTTCTCTCTGACCTTCAGTGTCTCTGTGGTCATGCGTTGCATGTCTGCATTTATCTCTACAAGTCTGCTTATTCTTCTCCCTGCATAGTGCAAGCTCTCGAAAAAGTGACACTAAACACCGGGTCAGTCATTCAGCAGCACTCAGGGAGAAGCCAGGTAGCACCATAGGGCCCTTAACTGTCCCTTTATTGGGTGTGGCCCAGAAAGGAGGGTGTGTCTGGAAAGGAACTTGACCACCCATCCCATTCCCATGACCATCGTAACTTTCTGACTGTAACAAAAATTAAGCAAATCAGTGACTCTCTAGAAACATGTACCATCTGATTTTTCTCTCTTGTGTGCAGGAGCAACAAGTCTACGAAGGGCCTCGCAGAGTCATTGAGATCGAAGCTCTTATACCTCACTCTGGTGCCTGCGTAGTGGCTGAGATATACATACCCAGGCTCGACAGAGGAAGCCCAAGAAGTGCAAAGAGATGCGTGAGAGTTGCATAAATTGGAACAAAGTGCTCTGAGGGACAAAAAAGAATCAAAGTTCTACAGGAAGGGGTTGGCTTGTGTTGGAGGCTCTTACTGAAAGTCATTTTTCTATTTTCTTAAAAGCAATGTTCACCATTACATCTCAGGGGCTTCTTCATTTATCCATTCTTTCTTTCTTTTTAATAACGTGCCTGCTGGTCTTTTTGTATTGGTACATGTTTGTAGTTCATAATGTTAGTATTCTTTTTGTGGAGTCAGTACATGCATGTAACATGTCTTAATTCCTGTATTCATCTCCTTCTCATTCCCCTCCCTCCATTTCTTGATCCTTTCCCATTTGAGAAAGACCTATTTCACTACTTTCTATTGTTAATCTTTTACTTTGCTCTTTATTTATATTTTGGATTCCTCATGTTAGAGAAAACATGGAATATTTAAGCTTACATGTCTGGTTTGTTTCACTTAAAACTATAGTCTCAAGGTGCATCCAATCTCCTACAAATGACTCAAGTTTATTAATCTTCATGGCAGAGTAGTACATTGTGTGTCAATACTGCACATTTTCTGTACCCATTCATCTGTCAATGAACATATAGGCTGCTTCCAGTATTTAGTTATTATGAATCATGCTGCTATAAACATGGGTACATGCATATCACTGTATTATGATGCCATTCTTTATATTTCACTTGCAAACTAAACTTGAGCAATTCTCCTCAAAAATTAGAATTTCAAGAAGAGCCAAAGAATAAAGGACTCTATAAGATGAAGAACTTTATTTCTGCATGTAATATCCTTAACAATATTCATTTTTGTAGGACAGCAAAATAAAAATTAAGAACCAAAAACTAAGAAACATTTTACAAAATGTTGAAATGATTTTTTAAAAATATTATTACAGTGATATATGCATACCCATGTTTACAGCAAGGGATGAAACAAAGAATTACAATGTGTTATGTACATGCACCAACACCCCACAAAGAATGTAATCATTATGTACTACAAATATGTATTAATAAAAATAAAAACAAAATGATAAATCAAATAGACTGAAAAAACAATGTTACAGACTGAGAATTGTAATTATTTTTCACTCTATCAAGCCAGTTAATTTGATATAGTTATGCCAACTTAAAATTTTTATATGAACGGATATTTTTCTGTGCATGTCTAATTTATATGAACATGTTTTTGTATTTTTACCTCCAATTAAAAATATTTCTACTTAAAACTTTGTTTTGAGTGCTACCTTATATAAATAGAACATCATTTGAAAAATGATTTTCCATTATCTCTGAATTATAATCTAGATTAAAATTATCAACAATGGCATGTAAATACCAAATGAAATCTACTCTGTATAATTTCCCTTCATTTAGTACATGCTCACCTAAAGATTATATTTTCTGTTTTTACTTTTAATATCACCTTATATGAATTTATCTTTATTCTCAAAATGAGGTATGCTATTTTTCAGCAATAAAAAGAAAAAGAAACCTTAACCCCAAGTCTATGCCATACTAGTAGCTCAACCCTCTGAGAAAAGGGCCTCTTGCTGGTAGCATCTTCACAATTCTTATATAGGAGGATCGTATAAATGACAGTTTGACTGGGGATAGGTAGGGTCCTTGTAGAGAACATGACTCAAAGCTGAGGGCACTCAGTGGGTGGTAGGTTTGCTGGGAGAGTGACTGGCATGAGCAGGTGTTTTCAGAGTTTATAGGGCTAATCAAACCCTCTGAATCCCCTCTGCCTCTCCCTAGTCAAGACCGGTGGCATAAGGCTCATGTAGCCAACAGAAAGCTGCCTTCAGAGCCCTGGGCTAAGTCTTCATACGTGTTTAAGGTTGGTGTCTTGCAAGGAGATGCATATCAGAACATTTTTACAAGTCCTTAGGAGAATTGCTCCAAAATGTGATTTAAAAGAATAACTGGTGCTTCTGGTTATATACAATTACTCACAACAAAAATTGGATTAAAAATTACTCAGAAATGCAGGAGTAGTGGGAGGAAAAAAAGATCAAGAGGTAGAGAGTTATTTTTATTGCTTTTCCATATTGTCAGAATACACTGAGTCACAGAGATGGAAAAATTGACTTCTGGCTATGATTTTGAATGATTAATTTATTTATATTTTTATTTTTGGTTATACATTTTTTACCTTTTGTGCTTTTGTGGGGTGGGTGACAAATTAAGAACAGCAGTGCAGCTGGGGAATAGGGATTGCGTGTGACCAACACACAACATTTGATGTAAGAAATCCAATAGTTCTGAAGCCTGATTTAAAGAAGAACAATTGCATGTACCTCATAAAATTTATTCGGCAGCATCAAATTTTGGTTTTATTTGTTTAGCTTTGCTTTCCTTCTTGCTTGAACATTAAGTATTTTACACTGCGAGAAAAATGCGGACCATCACATTCTTCATCATGTTAAGACTATATTGTCACCCTATTTCACTTAGTTTTTTTAAATTTTGCTTTATATTTTGAAATATTTGTTATTTGGGCTTCTACAGAGCATGCAATGCCCTTTAAGTGTTGTCTGGTGAAATCCTACCTGGACATCTTAAGGCCACACTAAGTTGCAGCCAAGAAGGGGCAATGGTGTTGAACAGAACTCTCCGTGCTCATCACGTTTGTCTGATGACCAAACAACAGCCGCTTAGCCCAAAAGCTCTGCAGTCATCTTTGCTTCCTGTCTCTGACATTGTGTATTCAATGCATCAATAAATTCTATTGAATCTACATCAAAATATGACCCTTCTCACAACCACTATGTTACAGGCACCACCATTTCCCATCTGAACAACGATCCCAGCCACCCCCCACCTCCATGCTCTGCCTGTCTCACTAGCCAAGTCTCAATATGGTAACCAGGATGAGCCTTCGAGGACATATCCAATCCTGTCACTCTTCCTGTGGCTTTCTGTCTCATAAGGGTGAAAACCAAAGTCCTCATAATGACCTCCCAGGCCCTGCTGTATGTGTTTCCCAATCTTGATTTCTCTCAGTCTCTATTCTCTCTAGTTCTTACCTTCCTCACTGTGCACTGACACCATGGCTGGGCCTTTGAACAAGTTGTTTTCTGGAAGGTTGTGTCCCCAGCACTGAGACTTTATTCACCATTTGGCTTAAAATCACAGCCTGAGTCCTACAATTCTCTAGACCCCTCATTTTTCTCTGGAGTACTTTAGCCACCTGACATAACTATAGTTTATCAGCCTCATTTATTTTTCTTTTTTTTCCCTCTACTTGAATGTAAAAGCAGACCTTTTCTTTTCACAACTACTTCTTCATTATCTAGAGCAAAGGTGGTATACAGTAAATACTCAATTAGTACTTGTTGGATAAATTAATGAAGAAAGCTTAGAATTACTGAGAGCAGGGAGGGACAGACCAGGGACACAGGAGGGAGAATTGTCTTGCAGTTTTATGCAACCTGTTACCTCATTTTTCTCATAGATTAGTGTGGGAGAATGAGCTATTCTTTATAGCGACGATCTCTATAGACCAAGATAGGGGAAGGTCCTGTCTTAGGCATTTCTAATGCCACAGAGAGAAATACAGTAGAATAATTGTTCTTTCTCCAGCTATATAACATTTCCTAGATATTGTTTGTCTTTTTCAGCAAGGCCAAGTCCAGAAGTCCTGTCTCTGATGTTCTTCCAAATGGGAGAAGAAATAAAATTTAAAATATGAAAAGGACACAGCTACACCAACAAAAAGAAATTGTGTCCCCATGACAAGATTGAGCAAAACGAGTGAAACCAAGAGAAATTAGGAAATCCTTTAAGCATGCAAGCCTGTTTCATCTTGCATTACATCAAAGCTGTTAGAAGGGAGCTGTGACTTCCCTTGGGCCAAGCATTTCTCTGCTGAGTGACTGACCACGGGATGGTGAAGAGCCTGGAAAAAAAGATTCCAATGGACACACAAGAAATGCTGCTTCTTTAGGGGCAGAGGATATGCAATGCTGGGGAGATGGTTAAGTATAGAGGACACACAGCTCACAGACAGATGTTGAGCATCCCAGTTCCCTGCATTTCTCTACTAAATCACACAGCTGTGGCTATTGCCAGTTGTTCTGCATAAGTCTCCCCAGGGGAGGGGCCCTCTCTGTTGTCTTCTCCAGGATTGGACACCCTCCTGGGTCCCCTCTTGTCTGTCTTTGAAGGAGGCTGGTGAAGGCCTTGTCTGCTCACCAGGAGCAAACAAATGGTGGCCAACAGTGCAGGTCCCAGTCCATGACTTGGCTGTGGGAATGGATGGAGTCATGGTCTCTTTCTCCAACAAATCTCTCATGAGGTCAGGCTTCAGCTTGAGTTTGTCACTTGCACAGATACAGTTGTTTCCTCCCTTACGCTTGCCCCCAAGGCAGTCACGATTGTTACTGTTTTACAGATGAGACCAACAGGCTAAGTGATTTACCAACAACTGAAAACCCTATCTGTTTACTGGCACAGTTTATGCTTTTTAACCAAACCCTCTACAACTTCCTCCAGTTCATTATACATATAGATTTTCCTTTACCCTCTTTTAAATAAAACTTCTTTTTAAAATGCCAACTTTGCCCTACTGAACCTGAAGACTTTTTAAAGCATCAGTATGGTAAAGGATTTGTGTTGACCTTTAGAACAAGAGAACGTGGGACAGAGTGGTCTGATGGGGCAGTGGGACAGCTGGTGGGTGGCCACGGCCTTGGAGGACAAAAAAGAGCAGTACCTAAATTTTCCTCCTCATATTCACCAGAAAGATCTCTTAAGCCCATCGATGCTATATTGTGCATTGTTATCCTCTAAATAGATGATCAGACTACCGGCTTTTGGCCTGTAAAGTCAATGGAATACTAAATACTACAAGCATTAAGTTGTATTTTACTTCAGTAGCTATCATATCTTTGTATCAGCTGGTCACTTACTAGGAGGATGGTAGACACCTTGGCTCGTCTTGTCTCCCATCTTGCACGCCAGAAAGGGATGGCTTCTTGTTCTCCTCCCCATGGCCCGTAAATGGCACCAACTCACAGGAAGAGGCTGGCATCTGGTTTTACGCCCTGTGGCCCACGAATGGTGCCAACTCACAGGAAGTGACTGGTTTCTTGTTTTCCACCCCATGGTCTATGAATGGTGCTAATTCACAGGAAGGGACTGGTGTCTCACATTTGGAGATGTTTATCTGTAAAAGATTAATCTAGAACAAAATGCTTTGCCTTGAGTGAAACTTATTCCAGACTATGCTGACAACTAGAATTACAGGTTTTAGGCAGAAATATCCTTCACCTTGCCCTGAAATCATACTGTTCCCAAGACTGATGGCACTGAAAATGGGTCTATTTAATCTTCCCAGAGGTTATAAAGGAGGGAGCTGGTGTGGCATCCTGTGAAGCCTACCCTTCCTCCCTCACTCACTCCTCATTTCATCCACCGACAGTAAGGCTCCCACATGACATCCCCACAACTCTGCCTTCTCTTCCCTGTCCCTATCACCTCATCAAAGGAGTCTTCCTGCCTCTGCACACACATTCGATCACATAGTGGGGCTTGACTTGGGTTGGCCAACAGAGCACTTTTCAAATATTAGCCTCTCCAAGTAGTGCAGAGAAGCCTGCAACTCGCTCTGGGACCATATGATGTGAGGTTTGGCTAACCCTGGAGCTGCAAATGGCAGCCTTCCCGGTACATGGAGAAAGCCCAGGGGAGAATGGATAGAAGAGGAAGTGGGAAAACACAGATGCCTGATGGTATCCAAGAAAATCCAGCTGAGCTGAAAGCAGCCCAGTTTCTTGACTGTGACTTCAAGTGAACAAATAAATTCCGTTTTTCTCTCTTTAGTTTAACCTGAATTTCTATCACTTTCAAACAAAAGATCTTTGGCGAATAGAACAGAAAAGCATGTTTGTGTGACTTGAGTTACGTACTAAATTAACCAAAGTAAAGTTTTCCTATGTCTTTCTCACCTTTAAATATTGAGGACATGCCTGGTAGCTTTTGTTCTGCATATATACAATCAATGCAGCGTAAGCCCTGGAAAACCCTACAGGGATGTGCAAGGCTGTTCTGGTCAGGGCTTTCACGTCAGCCAAGGTCCCCTGTTTTCAGCAGTTTCTTACTTGGTTATAACACTTGGTTCAGTTTGAAGGTTTCTAGGCTCTGACACCAAGTGGGATTTTATTTCTATTCATTTTTATAGCAGCAAATCAAGATCCCATGTGATATTCTTTAGAGGTCACATGGCTATATGAATACTATGATCAATTCTCTTTTTTGATTTGTCAGTATAATCTTCAAGATCAATTAGTCATTTTTTAGATGTTCCAAATTCAGGCCAGAGCTAGTACTGACATGTTAATGTATGGCCAGGGTAGTGTTAGTGAACACAAGTCTGAGCCACATCTCTGTACTTGTTTCAAATATTCTCATATTCTCATATTCATTCTCTCTCTCTCTCTCTCTCTCTCGCTCTCTCTCTCACACACACACACACACACACACACACACACACACAGCATCTGCCAGTGCAGGCTCATAGCTTCATAGCACGCCACCTCCTTGTTTTGAGAAGAATGCTTTACAGCAAAGTGGCCATGCTTTCCGATATAATGTATAGTTAAAAAGAAGATTGGTTCTTTAGATGGGTCCTTAACACAAATGCCCTCTAAGAACAAGTTTTCTTTGCTACCTAAAGCCCAGCCAATACCTAACTTTACCACTCCCTTTCATATTTGTGCAAAGAACAACTTTTGCGCTATTTAATTAATGTTATTTTGTTTTCATTGTTTCTTCTCAAAACAACCACAAGGCATAAGTGGGTCATTGATGGTTTTGCAAGAATGAGCTGTGGAGGCAAGCTGTTCACAAGTAACCAAAGCCTTCACAAGCTGGGACACATTGACACTAATAAGCATAGTTCAAGTTCATCTTTAAAAGACAAACATCTCAGGTCTTTTAGGGACAGCAAGTTGTGGGTGTTGAGTATTGTGTCCCATGATGGGAAAGTGACTAAGATATGTTGTATATTTTTAATGGAATTTATATAGTCTGTTGATGGACAGTAGCCCTCTGGTTTGGAGCTATTACAAACAGCTTCTAAAATCCATCTTATGTTTGTTTTTTGGTAGATACAGCACAAATTTCTGTTGTGTATATAACCAGGAATATTTCATTGGGTTTGGGTATGTTTAGCTTTAGTGAATACCAGGAATCATTTTTCTAAAGTGATTGTTTCAACTTATATTCCAGTCAACAATATAAAAGCATTTTACTTTTTCTGCAGCTCCATAAATATTTGGCTTTGTTAATATTTTTAATTTTAGCTATTCTGGAGAGTAGTCATATTTCATTGAGTATGTTTGTGTGCATATTTAATACATATTTTGATTACATATTTAATATATATTAATGTAAAACATATTTATACATTCTAATATATATTAAAGATTTAACTCACAAATGAGGAACTCAAGGAAAAGGTAAAATACATGGTTGCCTGATCCCCCAAAGTTCTTATGCTGAAATTTAATCCTTAATTTGACAGTATTAGGAGGAGGGACTTTAAGAGGTGTTTAGGCCATCAGGGTGGACTTCAAGAGCAGGATTTGTACCTTTATGAGAAAAGAAACCAGAGAGTTTATTTTTCTTTCAGCTGTTTGAGGTCACAGTAAAAATAAGGAGATCTATAAAACAAAAACCAAACTCCCACTAGACAAGATCTGCTTGTGGTTTGATCTTGGACTTTTGCAGCCTCTAGAACTGTAAAAAATAAATGTTAAGTGATCCAAGTTATGGTATTCTGTCATAGGAGCCTGAATTGACTCAAAATACCCTAATAAATAGCAATTGGTGAGGCAAAGATGGGCCTTGCTGACAATGAAAGAACAGATCGTCTTATGGCCTATATCTAGATGTCCCCCTCCAAAGCCACATCCCCTTATAGGTGGGGTTTTTCAGAGTTGGCTGAATCTAGGGAATGTGATCCTAGGATTAAGGATGTGAGGTACTAAATTAGTCTACCAATTAAGATTTGCATACTTCCGGGTGTGGATAGTGGTAGTGCCATCTTGGGTATGGGCGGCATCAATCAACAGGCCTACAGCCTAGTTGGAATGTAAAGGGAGAGAAGGAAGGAAGGTTTGTGGCTGTTGCTTGCTGCTTCACTGTCTCCTGCCTGATTTGCCATGGACTCTTTCTCCTCTGTGATGCCTCTTGGCCATGCCACACTGCCTTGAAGCCAGTCAGGTATGGACTTAAACCTCTGCAGATTGTGAACTGAGATAAACATGTCTTCCTTTAATTTGTGAGTACTGTGTATTTTGTCTCAGCAATGGGAAAAGTAAGACTCATAATCATCCTGTCCCCTTTTCAAATTACAGATTTTTTAATGAATGTTTCCTTCACTGTTATCATCAATAATCTTGCTTTGTAGCCTTAAGTACTTACATAAATGCCACAAGAAACATTACTTAATAGAGTGAAGCCAACTGGTGATGTGTATTCAGCAAAGCTAGAACTGTAATTACTTAGATATCCATTAGGGCTGGAAAATTAACTTCTCTTTAAAGATTTTATAGGAATTTTATTTTTGAAATTCTGCATCACTGCAATATGTTTTTAAATTTTTCTTGCATTGCAATGCTATAAAACCACAACAAGAAATTTATCTCCATCAGATTTTACTGGAGGTACTGTAGGTGAGCGTGAATTCTTCACTCTTCAAGTTCTTGAAAACCTTCTAAAATTCTGGGCCTCCCAGGAAGTGACCTTCCTTACTATCTGTAAATCATAAAGCCTGTACCAGAACAACTTCTAAGGAGGCATTTTAGGCAATAATACCACACAGTAAATACAATACTTATTCTTTAGTGGTAAGGTTATTATATCTTTTTGAATAAAGTTACTAACGCTAAAAATTACTTGGGGTATGCAATCAATTTTTCAAAGTATATTCTGGTGAAAAAATGTTGCTATTGAATCTCTGAAAGTAATTATGTTGCCATTATGGGCAGAGATTCAGTAAAAAATAATTGTTCCTGAGAAATGAGAATTCAATGAAAACAAGATTCACTTTGTTACAGTTTGGGTGTGAAATGTACCCCAAACGCTAGTCCCCAGTCGCTGATACTACTGGGGAGAGGTAGAAACTTCAGAAAGTGGCACCCACCTGGAGAGTGTGCCTTTGTGAAAGGTATATCATATGCAACTTTTCCACCACAATACTTTTCCACCATGATGTTTCTCCTTCACCATAGGCTTAAATACACTGGTTCCAGCTGACCATGGACTAAGACCCCTAAACCCTGAGGTAAAATAAAGCTTACAGTGATGGAAAAGTGACTAACAACTTTTTAAAGTGTTCTACTGAATTACAATTAGAGATAATAGAGTGAGGGGTAGATGAAGTAGCAATATCTATCACATATTAATGGAAGCATACTATTGAAACTATCAATTATTTCAATAAAAATAATAAACATTTCTTATGTTTGTTGTGCTTTTCCTAATTGTCTCTTGCTCCGTTTAATATCAGGCATGGTTTCATGAACTGTCACTTGCTTCACACTCTATACTACTTTCTCTCTGCCTTGTGCAGAAGCACAGAGAAGGGTTTAAGTTTTGCTTCAAAGGGGGAGAATTTCTTTTTATGTTTCAAATTAGAGGAAAGGAGTAATGATGCTGTATTAATTTTTCCCTTGGTTCAAGTTCAAGTGCTTCTAGAAACAACACATTCAAAAGTAATATTATCCACTCCGTTAACATCAAAAGAAAGGAGAAAATAGAACTTTATATCAAACATTGGAAGAAAGTCAAGATAACTGTCACATTTATCTTAAGTCTCAATGAGTCTCCCTCCTCTCATCCCCAAACACAGACACACGCAACACACAAACCATATACACATACTGTACACTGCACCATACATATACACACACTACATACACAACAGACTATACCACACACATGCATTCATTCCATACAAGTTATTTTAATACATACATACCACATATAGTGTATATTTAACATACACCACACACACTCTGTTTTGCACATATATAAACCCCACACATACAACATATCTAGATAAACATATTACATGCCATGCTCCCATGCCACACACACATATAAGACACCTAATGATTTATAGTCATTTCACTTTGTGTAAGTAAATTTTATGAAGTTCATACAATGAAATTTCTTAACAACAGACTTTCCAGAATATGTCCCACAACTGTACAGGACTTCTCAGTGTATTTATGACCAAAATAAATTAGACTAAGTTGGCAGCGTATTATTTTTGTCATAAAATATCAGGGATAAAACTACAAGGATCAAATAAAAGGCAGCTTAAAGGAGTCTAAAGAGCTGAGTTAAGCCAATTTGAAGATGGAAACTTTTTAAAAGCTCAAAAGAGAAAAATCAGTATCAAATGCATAAAAATGATAGTGATACCAAAAAATAAAGACTAGGTTACTTTCATTTTTATTGACTTATAATATAGGCAAGTGGTAATATGCATGAAGATTTCTTTTCTTCAGTTGAATATATATATATATACAAATATACATATATATATACTTAAATGTGCATATGTATTTGTTTCTTTCTACATTACAAAAATAGTAAAGAACCACACAGTCCCAGAAAAGTACCCACAACAGAACAAAAAGATCTCACTGACTTTGCTGACTTCCTGCAGTAGGGGAGTCGGGCCCAGCACTCACTATACCTGTGCTTGTACAGGAAGATGAATTACAAAGGTAGCCAGAGGGAGGCTCCCAAGAGGATTCATTCTCCAGCTATCCCAGGAGAAGAAAGCTGCCCAGGAAAATTTATTCGGTATTCTTTATTCTTTAGGAAGGTAAAACTACTAATAAAAGTACTAATCAAACTTGTATTTTTAATAATATCAGCAGTTTGTACTTGCACAGCTGGTCTCCTAAAACTTAAAGAAATCTCTGTTTGAAGAAAGACCTTGTTCTAAAACAACCCAATCCCAGAGCATAAAAATGGGCCCAAGGTGCTGTGAGACCAAAGAAAGAGGCAGGCAGATCCAAGGTTGTGGGATTCAATTTCTCCAGGACTCCCCAAAAGAAGAGTGTACCACTCTAATGCTTTTGTTTATTAATAGTAAATCAAGGAGATAGGAAAAGTTAGGGAGGCAGGGCACACAGGTCCTGCACAGTTAACCTAAACTAAAAGATCTTGAGTGAGTTAACACAGCAAACGGCCCGAAAAACTAATTTAAGCAAACAACCAGAGCCTAACTGAATCCAAGGGACAAAGAAAATGTTCCTCACCCAATGAAATGTCTTAGAGGATGTGAAATGCAAATGAAACTGCTTGCATTCCAGACATCAGAGGTTACTTGCAACCAGGAACACCCCTGCTGTCTGTCATGGTCGCCTCTACCAAAAACTGTAAAAACGGCCTCTGGACTTAAACATACAGTTGTCCACTTTAATGGAACACCTTTCCAACTAGCAGGTAGCTTTTCCTTTTATTCTAATACATACACATCTGGCCATTCCCCACCACTTGCTGCTTGCTGTTTTGTGAACTTCAATCTTCATTGCCCCAAAATATTGACCTCAGAGCTAGACAGAGCTGGTTACAATAGACGCTGGGAAACTATGTGACATTTTCTGCTACTCATTAGGTAGAACAGGTAGCTTCAGATTTTCAGGAGAATCTGTGAGGCAGAAGTAGTTCATAAGAGAAAAGGGAAATCAATTGTTCAAATTCATCTTTCCTCACAGCACTAAACTAATAAATCTTTACATCACAAAGCACCATTTTCAGAAGCATTCATTTGCTTCTTCTGTTCATGCTTCAAAACAGGTTTCTAAAGCAGTTCACAAACAAGTGTGGGGTGCACAGCAGTTATGCAGAATAGCTATGAAATTTCTTACAATATGGAACTCATTTCTTTTCTTAAAGTTGTTTCTGATACATCCACATGTAATATCTCAAAAGGTACTACCAGTTACTTACCTAGACAATTAAAGGGAGATGGAACACCAGACTAGGGGGTTGTTATTTTAATACAAATATTTAAATATTTTTAAATAATTTTAAACATTTTTAAAAATATTCTAAAATATTCAATTAAAAGTATTTAATTCAAATTGCAAAATACTGTTTCACTTTGACTTAGACTTAATTTTAATTTCATTACCAATAAATATAATTTTATTAATTATGTAATAGTCATTAAGTATAATTTCATTTTACCTTCTATTTTAACAAGATATTTTGCTGAAAAAAAAACTTTTTGAAAACAATTTTATAACAGTTTTATAATTTTATATTAACATTTATTTTAATCATACATAAATAAAATATATTCAAGTTACAGACGCCATGAACACAATTATATTTTTAGTATTACATCTTTGAGAATATTCTCAAACAAAAATATAGTAGGAGTTGATTAATATGGATTGCATAGTATAAAATGAATGTATTTTTTTCCTGTCTAAATATGGAACAACTTGGTGAAAGACATATAAAAGGTGGAAAGTGGTAAAAAAGAAGGGCATAGAATCTCTTCAAAGACATTATTAGTCAAACTTTTAAAATACGGAAAAATGCAAAAAACTACATTTTACAAATTCTTTAATAAAATTTTAATTACTGGACACATTAACAAAAATAAGCCAGAAAAGTATTCTCATCAAATGCACAACTTAATTCAGACAGACTGTGACTTCTTATTGTTTACTAAATGAAGATTTAATTACTGATCATGAAACATCATTGTACACATGTAATTATTAAACTGAAAAGACTAAATAAAGAACAATCAATAAGAATTAATTGAAACAAACACCAACAGAGAACATCAATGTGATCCTTTTAAATGAAAATAAATGAATAATAATCATTGGCCTATTTAGCCAAATGTAATGATACTTATCTGGTTGGAATAGTAATATAGTTAAAGGAAACAATGAGAATTTTCTAGGCTCTGCAAAAATTATTTTGAAATCTGTTGAAATAGTAGCTCAACACGTCAGATTGTTTTTCTAATTGCAAAAAGTGTTTCTTTTTAGGGTACAGAATTCAAACTGAGATAATTAAATGGGTCATGACTAGAGAGAATGAACCATGCATGATAACTGAAAAAGTAAATATTATAGGCTTATCTACAGGAAGGGCAAAGGGCATAGTAACAAACGTTTGTTGTAAATATTACTGAGCAAACAGAAAAGGTATTCATGAAAGTTGAAATTATTGATAATTTTGATAGAATTAAATTTGTTTTTTAATTTGAAATATTGGTCACTAATTCAAAAGACTATCAACAGGAAGTTATGATAATTGCATTAACATGTAGGCAATGAAAATGGTATCATTCAGAATTCTGGCCAAACTTTTTGTTTTCTCTGTGCCATACATGACATAGTTAAAATCCATTACCAAGAGACAAGGCCAAATTATCTATAGAAGTGGCATTCTTTGAAATGATTTAAAGATTATATCAAGTGTTTTCATCTGCCTAAAGATGAAACGACTTGTTGAAACACAGCTTACAAACCACTTTCAGATAAAAGAGTAAGTGTGCTAAACAAACAGTATTAAATCATTGGTTTTTAAGTTAGAATAGATGTAAGATGCCCTAAAAGAGCATTGTGAGCAATATTCTCCAAAATCATGTTCTTTGGTGGAAAATAAAATAAACATTGAACACTTTCTACAGTTATTTGATATGAACCACTGTGCATTACTAATCAAATCAGCAAAAGCTTCTAAAAATTAAAAAGTTGATACTACCATCAATCTAAGTTTCACTTTTTCAAAGCAATTCATAGTTCTAAGCAGAGCAAGATTTCTCCAAATTGAAAGTGGTGCAAATCTATCAAGAACTTTGACAACTGTAGGAAGTACTTTGTTATTGCTGTCAGTGGAATATAAAATAAGTGAAACTCTTAATTTAGACAAAATAACTAGTAAATATAGAAAGAAGTAATTAGAAATAAAGTCCTAAATGATAATGTTACAAAGTAAAAAGGTCATAAATTGATAATACTAATAGATAGATAATATTGTATTAATTATATACATCTTTTTTACTTACTAAACATCACTGTTCCATGACAGAAAACCTAGACATATATAATAAAAATAAAATTCAATCATTTTGATATTTGGCCAACTTTCAGTCATATTACAACTGTGGTTTTACAAAAGTTTTCAATTTTGCTTTTATGAAGTCCCATTTGTCAAGGCACAGGATAGGACATATTTGATTTAACAACTTGACTGTTTATGAGTGTTTAGGCACAAGAAACATGAGTTTTATCAGTTTGCTGTCTTGCTTCATTCTTGTAAATGCTGAGAACAGGTCTTCTCTTCTGACAAAGGGCAGCACCAAAGGCCTCAGCCTCTCCAGCCTTTATTTCCCTAGAAACATATCTGTCAGGAAGTGGAAGCTGACTTCTCCTATCACCTGGTACTTGCGTACCAGATAAGTGCCCCATATTCAAAAGAATTCAGCAAAATTCTACCAGACATCTCTCATCAGATTGGCAAAGTGGAATGCAAACTTATCCTTTGACCCTCACCTCACCCCCTCAGCTAGTTTGAATACACAGAAGAAGTCAGTAAAAAGAGAGGAATGAATAGGAGTCATGGTGCTTTCTCACCAAGATATCTGAGAGGAAATTAAAAAAAAAAAAGATTCCTGCTTAACTTGCATCCTAATGTCCCACTTCCCTCCTAGGGCTTGCCAAACTACCAGGATTCATCTGGCTAAAGCATCTCAGGAAAACAGAAAAGGGGAGAGGGAAGAAGCCGAATATGCCTGTGTGTCTACCATTCAGTAGGGCAAGGATAATGGTTTCCTTGCGAGACAAGTTGGGTGGCTGGGTTTCAACTCTCTTGAAGGAACCCAACAGAACAAGGATGTTAGAGCTAGAAGACTCAAGAGTAGCTTATTGCAAAGTGGTATCCTGAGGGTGGAAACTTGAAGGGTGGTAGCTAAATTTCAATACTGCCCTCAACACACCCTTGTGTAACCCTCTCCCTTATTATTCCAGAGCTGATCACTACAGCAGAAGTAAAAGCATGTTATTTTTGAGATTGGGTATATTTATCTCTATATCTCTACATCTATGTATCTCTATCTCTACCTCTACCACTATCTCTATCTCCCAAGTCTCTTAAATTCTGGGTATATACCCAGGAATGGGATAACTAGATCATATGATACTGCTATGTTTAATTTTTTGAGAAACTGTGCAAGTATTTCCCTTGGAGGCTAATAACATATCATACTCTGCACAAAGGTTCCAGTTTCTCACAATGAACTCCACCAACACTTACGTTTTTTTTTTCTCATATACCTGCCATTTTAATGAATATGAGATGATATCTCACCATGGATTTGATTTGAGCTTCTCTAATAGTTAATGGTGTTGAGCATCTTTTTACATTCTTATTGGTTATTTGTATCAGTGGTCCCCAACTGTTTTGACATGAGAGAACTGTTTTGTAGAAGACACATCACTTACCACTATAAATCCTGCCAGATACATCTTAAATGTCACTTTCTGCTCACTGGTAGGGTTTTGACATGAGTCTGCAAACAATTGATTTATTGTGGTCTCTGTGCAGTCAAACCTTTCTGCTAATGTTAATCTGTATTTGCAGGCACTCCCCAACGCTAGCATCACTGCTTCAGCTCCACCTCAGATCATCAGGCATTAGATTCTCATAAGGATCAGGCAACCTAGATCTCTCACATACCCTCTTCACAGTAGGGTTTTTATCCCTATGAGAATCTAATGCCACCACTGATCTGACCTGGGGAGGAGCTCAGGCAGTAGTGCAAGTGATGGTGCCTGGTGTTGGGAAGCCCTGATTGTTACATGTTCTTTGGAGAAATGTCTGCTTAAGTCTTTGGTGCATTTTTAAATCAGGTTGGTTGTTTTGTTATTGTTGTATTTCTTTATGCATTCTAGGTATTAATCTTTATTAGACATATGATTTGCAAATATTTCTCCTATTCTGTAGGTTGCCTTTTTATATTGATTGCATGCTTTGATATACTGAAGTTTTTAATTTTAGTGTAAGCCAACATACCTAGTTTTTTCTTTTGTCATGTGTGCTTGTTCCTGTTTTGTTCTGCAAGCTTTTCCTAGTAGTGTTAGATCATTGATCCACTCTAAATTAATTTGTATATGGCATAGAGTTTAACTTTGTGCTTTTGAATGTGAATAGTTAATTTTTCCAACACCGTTTTTTTTTTAAAGACTGTCTTTTCCCTCATTGAATGACCTTGGCCCTCTTATCAAAAATCATATGACCATATTTGTGAGGATAGACTAAATATTTTATACTAAAACTATCTGGAAAGATATGAAGTTTGCCAGAGATGCTGGTCAAAGGTAGGGGAAGGAAGATGGAACATAGTCTGAATGAAAGCAGTAATGGGATTCAATTAAAGCTTTATTCTGTTTTGTTTCCCCATCATATTCAATTCATCCATGTAGTTTTCTAGGCCCTATATGTTCTTTGTCACATATTTTTTCTCTTTTTTAAATTAAAAAAAGAACTTAAAATGTATAAATATCACTTTTGGTTAATAAGTTGTACAAAAACAGGTTGAGAGCTGTGTTTGGGTCCTGGACAATAGTTTACTGATGCTTGAATTACATAATCTATATGTATGACAAAAAGTTGCTATTAGTGATGAAATAAAGTTTTTAAAACCTAAGGAGGAAATGGACTGATAAACTGATCTTTATTGAATGGATTAAGCAACATAAATCTAAAATCTTAAAGATTTTCCAAGTGTTAACTGTGTCAGAGTTCTGCAGAGAAACAAAGTCAGTATGTTATACAGAGATGCATAAAGTTGATTTACTACAGAAAATGGCTCACATGATTATAGAAGCTAAGAAGTCCAATGTTTTGCCATCTGCAAGCAAAAGCACCAGCAAATATGAATCTGAAGACCTTAGCATCAGTGATGCAGGAAACACCAAAGATGAAACTCTTTGTCTGGGGCTGAAGGGCTCACAACTGAGTGGCCCACTGGCCTAGCTCCCAGAGCCCAAAGGCCAAAGAACCAGAAGTGCTGATATCTGGGCACAGGGAGAAGAGGAATGTTCTGGCTTAAGAAGAAAGCAACTCACCCTTTTCCCACCTTTCCATTCTATTCTGGCCTTCAAGAGGCTGGGTAACGCCTGCCCACATTGTTAAGTATGGATCTTGTTTACTCAGTCTATGGATCCAAATGCTAAGCTCTTTCAGAAACACTCTTACATGCCCACCCAGAAATAATGTCTTACCAGTTATCTGGGTATCCCTTAGCTCCATCAAATTGATACCCAAAGTTAACCATCATATTCACTAATGTCCATTTAAAGAATCTAGACATCATCATTGGTTGCACTGTTTAATATAGGGTCATCGATAGCTCACACGTGAGTCAAAGGCCCATTGAAACTGGGCACTGGGTATATAATTCCCATACAGTGAACTGGCACGGTAGTCACACAGAGGAGGCCATGGCCAGGCCATCAGCTTCTACAGTTAATGTGTTCAAATCCAAAAATCTCATGAAGCACAAAATTATTTTTCTAAATAATAATAATAATAATAATAAATTATATTTCTAGAAAAATGTATTAACTCCATAATAGAAAGTATTATTTTCAACATATGCATCTATTAAGTGAAATCAAGTCGCTAAAAAACTTTGGCACTAAAAATGTCATCTAAAAGAAAATATCAACTCCAAACCCTAAGCTTGTGAAACAATGGTTATACACAGCCTTTATATATTTTATAATTCCATTTTATAAGTTACGAAGCAGTTTGAAATTCTAATCCACACGTAAGTAGATTCTAGACCATCAACAAACCTTGTAAATATTTTCCTTCTCATTTAGCAGATCAGACATATTTCCATTTAAGAAGAAAACTTTTATTTATATTAGCATTTACCTGAAATTCAGTGTGATACTGAAACAGATTTCCTGAGAAATGAAGAGAGAAACCAGTACAGAAAAATAAATGCTGTTTTAGTGGTTTATGAAACAATTGCTCACCATCCTCAAAGTGCTTTCTGCTGTTAGGAGCAAAACCCTACCATATTTTGGTGAGAAAGAGTGTGGATATATCCTTTAAAGAGAATCTAATAAAGTTACGGAGTCAAATGGTACTTTTTAAGGAACAGTATGATAGTTCAGATTCCTCCTTCAATTTTGGGACTGACATAGAAGTAAAAACCATTGTTGAGTGGTTATTTCCTTGGTCATGAAAGGTTTAGGGTAGCTTTGTCCTTTGGGACATCGTTCAGAAACAAAAGACTGGGCTGTCTGAATCATGGGTTTGATCCCTAGTGGTACTTCTAGTAAAAATGTGCGCATATGTCTTTGTATGTTAAACACATATTACGGGCACAATACCATTATGCCAATACGTGTATTCTATGCATAACTTTGCACATCAAATTGTTCTCTAAAGAGAATTGTTTTCTTTTTTGGCATATGTCAAAAATGTCAATTTCTTGGTTTTGCCCCAAATTTTAAATGTTTAAGAGAAGTTTTATGGTGGCTAAGGCATTTCACAGAGGCTGCATAACCAGATGCAATTATTGGAAAGCCCCTTATGTTTCTCTTGAGACTTTGGTTTTGGAGTGGTTGGATGTAGAGGGAAGGGGGAGAAAAATGCAGAAGAGGTGAAAAGGAGCCCAGTGGGAAACTATGACTTTCTGTATTCTACTATGAACTAAATCATGTTTCTCAGATTTGAGTGAACTTAAAAACCCCAAGGAGTATCTTCAAAATATAGATGTGTATCACCCAACACTGGAGATAATTTCAATGGGTCTGGGCAGAGATCAGCACCTTCTGTGAGTAAAAGATTAAAGGGTAAATATGTTAGGCTGAAGGCCATATAATATCGGTGGAAAGTACTCACCTCAGCCACTGCAGCTCAAAAGAAGTCCCTGACGATATGTACACATGCTAAGATACCTGTGTTCCAGAAAAGCCTCATGCATACGGCAGATTTGGTCCATAAGCCATAGTTTGCACACACACATACCCACTTAGTGTACAAGGAAGTTCAAGAATTCTCTATCTAGAAAAGTATTATGCAACTATAAAGTGCTTCTAAAGATCTATAATAAAAAAAAAATAGCCCAACAGAAAAATGGCAAAGATTTAGAATAGTCAGCACTATTCTAAAAAAGTTGCAAAACGTATTTAAAGAAATGCAAGCTAGGGCCGGGAGTTTGGCTCACTGGCTTAAGCACCTGCCTGGCAGGTGTGAGGTTGTGAGTTCGATCCCTGGTGCCACAAAAAAATAAATAGATAAATAAAAAATAAAAATAAAATAAATGAAGAAATGCAAGCTAAAATATGACATCATCTTTTACTTAGTAAATTGGCAAAACCTGGAAAGTTTGATAAAATGCGTATTTGTGAAGTTGTGGGTGAGTAGCCATGCTAAATGCTGTTAATATGAGGATAAATTACATCATATTCATTAATGTCCATTTAAAGAATCTAATCTTCATCATTGGTTGCACTGTTTAATATAGGGTCGTCTATGAAGGGGATTTGGGGAATAGTTATTGAAATTACAAGGTGCAAATATTTATTTGAGGCATATATATATATGGAAGGCATACATATATGTAATGTTTTATACATAATATAATATGTATTATGTATAGGTAGATATATAATATGTGAGGGCTTATAATAGCAATAAATTTTTAAAAATCTAAAAATCCACCAAAACCAACATAGTTGAAAAATTACAGTCATATACTACATAAATATTGTAAAAAAAAATGTAGGACTTCACGTACCCCAAACCATTCTTGCTCTTGTTCTAGAGTGGGGCTGTACTGCTTGAGATGACATCCTTCAAACTTTTTTGCTGCTAGGTATAGTCATGTACTTAAGTTCTTTTCACATTAGCTTTGTACTTTCCCTAAATAATACAGAAATGAAATGTGACACTTTAATAACTAAAACCTAAAATGTGGCATTGGTATAATAAGACACTTGTGGTGATGGGGACCCAGTTATTTCAGGGTAAATGGCTAATGACCCTCCTCCTGTTGTCATAAATCATTTGGTAAAACTATCATCTACAATAACTGGAAAGGCAGATCCATTCTGCTACTTCAATGGAAGACACTGGAAGGAATGCTGATGTGTGATGGCTGCTCTGTCAGCACACATCCTTTGTAAAATGCTTGTTTACAATGTGGTGAACTAAGGCAAAACCTGGCAAGTCTGTAAGCAGAGGTGGGGAGAAGTTAGAGACCCAAAAGGGTGAGATTTGTGAGATTTGAAGAGTCAACTGATAACACACCCTAAACTGCATGAGATAAAACTGTTGCTCACAGGTATTCCAAAAGCCTGTTCTGATTCTTCAGCCAAAGAGTGGAGGCTTCAGGCAAAGAACATTTTCAGGGTGTTGCCTTCCTGTCCAAGCCAATTTTTTCAGGTGATCTCAAGGTGCCAGTCTTCTGGAAAGGAAAGAGAAATATGTCAAACCTAGAGGACAGAACATAAGCTAACAACCTATGTTCAGAAAAGAACTTTGAGAGTGGGCTTTGGCTCGTAAATGTCAAGAAGCAAGCACAGAAAATCAACCAACTCTGACTTCTTCTGTGGGAAATGTTAGGCAGAAAGTTAGACATTAGTAGGCCTCAAGAAAGGTGGCTGGAGGCAAAGAAGAAGTGAATTTTTCCCCTTTTTCCTTCACTTTCTTAATCATTAGCTATTGATAAAATTCACACAAACTTGTGGTTTAAAACTTTAGCTAAAGAGAATATAACATCCTTTGAGCATGTGGGTAAGGTCCAGCTCCCCTACAAAATCCAGGTCATGGGTTTAAGATTGGAAAAACGTTAAGGCAGTGATGCTGAACCTTTTAGAGAACGAGTGCCCAAACTGCAACCCAAACTCACTTGTTTATCACAAAGTGCCAGCACTGCAATTAAACCTAAATACTGAGGTTTTAGTTTAGAAAAAGACAATTCATAGCTTAAACATCTTTGTCTTGAAGAAAAACACAGTACATGAACTTGGGCTGGAGATATAGCTCAGTGGTACAGCACCTGCTTGGCAAGCATAAGGTCCTGAGTTTGATTCCTGGTACCAAAAACAAAACAAAACAAAACAAAAAGAACCCCAGCTTTTAATGATACAACCACCTTTTATCTGAAAGGTAAAAGTTTGTATTTTGTGGCACGCTTTTGCACAATTAATGTGATCTTTGTTGTTGTTCTATGCATGCTGATAATTTGTCAGACCTTGGCTCAAACTTCTTTAGTTTGAGAGCAACACATGTAGCACTCAAGTCATCTGTTTGTTTCTTGCATGATATTTGACATAATTTAAAGCAGAAAACAGCTGCTCACAAGCATAAGATGATCCAAACAAAATAATAAAAAGAAGCAATCCCAAGTTCTTTCATTGACTTAAAATTATTTGGCAGAGAATTCCACACTTTAAGGATTTATTTTCAGATCTACCAACTGGGCTGTCCTTTGTCATCCCTGTACACTCTGTCTTCTCTGTCTTCTCAAGTGTTGCACACCCTGAAAATGTTAAAGTAAATAATAGAATTTATTTTTCCAGATAGAGCTTTCTTGAAATTCCAATAGTTCTGTTTCCAGAGTTCTAAAATCTGACTGGTATAAGTAGGAAAGATCAAGTTCTTCAAATTCAGCTTTATCCGAAGAAGTGAGAAAACATGTGGTTGTCTCTAACAGAACTGTAAAAATCTGTTACTAAATTCTCCTTTCCATCTGCTACAATGCTAGAAAGCTCCTTGTAGATTTCCAGATGTCGTGGAACTGGCAACACATCCCAGCATTCTCCCACTGAGTTATATCCCCAGCCCCGCTTTGTGAACTTAAGTAGATAAGTAGGCCATTGTGTAGAGCAGAGGTGATGGCTGGTAGGATTGTCTGAAAATGTTGTAGAATTTGTAAATGCATTTTTAGATCTAGAAAATATTTCAGCTGCCCACTTTCAAGGTCCAGGGCAACCTGGCTCCTGTGTCAACAGAGAGAGCTCTGTGTGCCACTGTGACATGCGTGCCATAAGGTTTGCCTCCACTGCCCTAAGGTTTCAAAACAAACTAAATGGAAAACACCCACGTAAGAAATAAACAGGGACCCACTTCCCTTTGAAGTAAGCAAGCACAGCTCATTTTCCTTGTAAATGAACAGTGACCTCAGAGATGAAAACTGCTATTCCTTGAAAGACCCGTCTATTGTGTAAATGTAACCTTAGAACTCATTCAGTGCAACTGCTATCTTGTCATTTGCTCACCTTCATGCTTGAAGTATATTCTTTCTCACTCTGAAAATCTATCATTTTGCAATAAATTCTACCTGTGTTTTATACTAGTCATTCTCATCCTTTTTGGTACCAGGGACCAGTTTTGTGGAAGACAATTTTTCCGGGATGTTTCAAGCACATTGCATTTATTGCACACTTTAGTTCTATTACTACACTGTGCACTTTATTTCTATTATACTGGATTTTCATAAGAAGCATGTAATCTAGATCTTTTCTGTATTCACAGTAGGGTTCAGGCTTCTAAGAGAATCTAATGTGGCCTCTACTTAGCCAGGAAACCAGCGACAGAGAGCAGCTGGAAATACAGATGAAGTTTGGCTGCTCACTGGTCCATGGCCTGGAGGTTCGGGACCTCTGCTCTATACAATAGCCCACATGTCTAGTCTGAAGTCGTTCCTCTAAGACACAAGGAGGGGCAGGGGATATAGCTCAGTGCGAGAGTGCGAGTTCCTTATGGTGTTAGGACCACTCTGTACTAGGAGTTGGCTCCGTGGTGGGAGCAGAACCAGGAAGTGTTATATGGTGAAATGTTACCATGAATAAGACACTCAACAAGCCCACAATGCAGGTCATGTAGAAACATGATGGACTATGAAAGCCAAACCAAGCCAAACATGATGGACTATGAAAGCCAAACTCGCTTCACTGGGGACAAATCACTGTCCCCTCCAAGATACGCTAGCAGGTAAGATGTTTGCGGGCTGCTGTCACCACTGGCTGACAGGGCGCTCACACAGGCAGCAGCCAGCCCGTCCCAGGGAGAGGAGATGGATGGGGGGGCTGAGATCACCCCACTGCACGGCACTTGCCCGTGAGCATCTGGGCAGATGGAGTGAGTCACACATTCACAGCGTGTCACGCTGTGAATTGATTCTCAGCATCCTAAAGCCTATTTGCACTGTAAGCCAGAAAAAGAATTAGGCTATCATGCATGCAAAGGAAGTGTTTATCCGACAATGGCAGTTACAATTCTGGCACATATTGAAGGCCAGGCCCCAGCTGTGTTCTGACAAGGAAACACGAGAGGGAGATTTTCAAGGAATCGAGGCAAGAGGTTGATCTTGAGTCATTTGTTTTGAAACTCTTAGATTAGTTGATAAGAGCTGCAGATAGCTAGAAGATGACAGGGTAGAGTTATTTCAAGGCAAGCAGTGGACTGTTGGCCAACTCTGGAGAACCAGAGAGTTGCTTAGTTGTGGATGTACCCTTAGTCAGTTCACCTGTCAGAATGACAGAAACAAGATGAAGTCTGTTTGGCTTTAAGCAAGTTCCAAAGAACATGTTGGGTCCGGTTTTGAGATGGCCCTCCTGCCACAAGACTTGACAGTCCAGAGAACACCTATTCATGGTGAGATGCTCAGGCCACGTGGTCACACAGCATTCCATGGTCAGGCTTTCCCTCCCTCAAGACCTCATTACAAGACAAGAGCTGTCTTCCAGAATGAGACTATTTGCAGAGAGTGAGATATTGGTTCAAAATTCTGGAAGCCTTAGCTGTGTATATTATTAAGGCAGGCTTACCATAGACTTTCTGCTTGGTCTTTACCAGTGTTACCTCCCTTCCAATTTTCATATTATAGCCAGAGTGGTCTTTCTAAAACCAAAAACTGGCTATGGCTAAAATCATTAATTAGTCTTACTATGGTGTCAAAATTCCATTAGACATTGATCCTTTGCATAAGGCTACTTGTTATGTGTTAAAATGCAAATACCTTTTAGGGCAGCATGGCTTGGTCATTAGTTTTTTGAGTAAATGTATTTAGAGGACATGTTCCAATACAACAACAACCAAAGACCTGTTCCATGTTGTGCATATGAATTTTGTGGCATCCTTAATAATGGCTTTGGGGCACAGAAAAGCATTATTTTGGTGAACTATGATTTTTTGAAATTAATACTTCGCAAAAATTGTAAATTCAAATCTCTTATTCCTTGAATTTTAAAATATAACTCATAAGCCTGATTGCTTTTTTTGTAAACCTGGAAACTTTTTACAATCATTTTTAAGAAAGCTTTTACAATTTAATTGAATTATCTTAAATACATATGTACTAAGTATGTTTCATACAATGTTTTAATATTCCAGTTGAACAACAAAAAAGATGTCAAGAATTGCAAGAGGCCCAATCTCTTACTCTACTTGGGAGCTAATTAGGTTGTCAAAATTCCTTTAACGCTGGTAGAAAACAGGACCCCCTGAGGCAGAGGCAAAGGTTTTAATAGAGCAGCCAAAGTATCATCATTTTGGATAAGCTCACCAGGTAATACACCTAGGATATGACCCAAATATCATATGATAATTAACTTTAATATGTTATCTAGGAACAGAAAAAAAAAAAGACATTAGGTAAAAACTAAAGGAAACTTGAATTTATATAAAAGAAACTTCAGTTAATAACATTGTTTTAATTTTAGGTCCTTATGTACCTAAAATTTTAGGTACAAGTATACTTCACTAAAGTAAGATGTTATTAACAGGGAAACCAAGTGTGGGGTGTGTGGGGAACTCTCTGAACAAGCTTCACAATTATGTTTTACCAATTTGAAGCTATTCTGGAATAGTGTGTTTTTAAAATTGAGTAGATGAAAACATCAAACAAAAATGACAGCACACATCGTACTTGAACATTGGAAGCACTACAAGAATGGCACCAGCCGGTCAAGAGTTTGGGGTGGCGGATGATGGGCTAAGCAGCCCGCTGAGCCCTCACTCTTTCTCGTTTGTGTGACAGAAGATGTGTGAGTAAAGCACAGCACTGTCTGCCCACAGGTGATAATTGTGGAGGATGCTTCTGCGACACTGATTAGAATACGCTTACGCCAGCCACCCTGGGAGTGAGCAGGGACTAACCACCGGAAGCAGAGCTGAAACTGCTGGAGAGTAAAGCATGATTTTCTCTAGAGGGAACTGGGGCTTCTTGGTGGCTGGGTTCTCGGGGGATTTCTTAGGTGCAGAGTCACTGCTAACCCTTGGCTCTGGTTTACCACAGGGCTTGGTTGTTCAGAAGCCTGAAGATTTTTAGCAGCTCCCTTGGCAAACGTGAGCCTTTATCTACAGACAAGACCATCCCTCTGGGGTAGGGAGAGGGACTTGAGGCCCATACCCATGGATGCCAAGACTTCAACAGCCCCTTATCACTTGACTCCCCACCCCACTCACAATCACTTCAGGATTATAGCATTCACCCCTCCCTAACCTCAACACCCAAGGTCCCAGAGTGAGAGGAAAAGAGCCAATGTCCCTCATCCATACAGGAAAGGGTTAAACCAGTGGTTCTGGAATATTAGCCAACATAAGAATGATCTGGGGGCCCTTGTTAAAACACAGGCACCTGGGTCCCATCTCCAGAGTTCCTGTTTGGTGGAATCAATAATTTGAATTTCTAACAAGTCCCCAGGTGATGCTGAACTCTGGTTGGAAAGCCACGCTTTGAGAACCACTGGTTTAAATAATCACAAAGGCATCTCTCTACTTTCATATTTGCTAAATCCATGTGTCTCATGTGCATGTGATCATCTGAATCACTTGGGAACTTGGTCAAATGCAGAGATCACTCATGCCCACCCAAAACCTTCTGACTCATATCCACTGGGTGAGTATCTCAAGTGATTCTAGTGATCAGAGTAGTTGGGAGACCATTTTTCTAAAACCCAGGACACCATCAATGAATGTGGTGAATGAATAAGTACAATGTGGTGGTGAGATCGTGGGCAAAGACAGCCCCCCGAGACACACACAAGGTTACAGGAGAGGATGAGAAGTGATCAACAGAGTCAAAGATTTTTCCCTGACCTTTGTGCTCAAAGCATTGCAGTAATGATCTTCCCCACTTGGCATGAGTCTTTGCTACACCGCCATCAACACCACTTGGTAGGGAAGGCAAAAGGCTCAAGAGAATATAACATAAATAGCCAATCAGTTTCTGGATCAAGGGACAACATGAAAATGTCTTTGAATGCATCTTGAAGTCATTGAGCATCTTTAATGTTTCCTCAAATACTTAACGTGTCAGTGAAAAGTTGTTTATTTTTAATTTTTTTGCATCCTTTCTTAGGCTAATCTTGTATTCAAGGACAAAATTGATATGATGTGCAACGACAGGAAAAGGCTTTTTCATGTAATTAACAATGAAAGAGAGATTCACCAAAGAATAATGTTTGTTTGGAAACAGAACGCCATTGCAATGAGAAAACATGTTCTGTCTGTGCAAGTATTTGAAGAGGTTGAGATAAGAGGAAATTTTTAAAAGTGAAATGAAGATTACCTAAGATATTTTGAAATAGCAATGCTTGACCACAAGGATTAATAAGAAGAGGAGCACTATTCCGAGGTTGTGCTGATAGCTGCTGGGCAGATGTGCTTGCAGAGGTATTTTTTTGTGCAATGTTGTGATAGCTTTCGTGCAAGGCTGTGGTGCTGGCAGAGTTTCTTGATGGTTACTATTAGGCGATCCTGTGTGAGAACCCTTTCATCTTACCTCCCAGACTCCTTTCCTTTCTTTCTCTTTCTTTCTTTCTTTCTTTCTTTCTTTCTTTCTTTCTTTCTTTCTTTCTTTCTCACTCTCTCCCTCTTTCTCTTTCCTTTCTTTTCCCTTCCTTTCTCTCTCTCTCTCTCTCTGTCTCTTTCTTTCAGCCAATATGAGTGACTCCATTTTTATTCTGACAAATTCCACAGCTTCTAAGGACTTTTATAGCAAGCAAGCCAGTGTGTCCATGTTTTCCCCAAATAGTTTACTGTTATCCCACCAAACTATCCAGTCCTCCTTTTCTTCTCTCTGCTTGGATGATAAATCAAATGATCATATAATTTAGATCATATGATCACCTTACGAGTAGCACTAATACACCACATGTCCATGGATCTAATTGTAGTCACTATTATTCATCTACGCCTTATACATTAAAAGGTTCTTTAATAAAATGAGTTGGAGGCCTTATTGTCTCCACTGTAAGGCTTTGGAAACACACTCTGAAAGGCTACATAGTGTGAGCAGCATCACAAGGTTATAGCAATGGAAGGATACAGACTACAAGCTTCTTCTAATCCCTAGACCAATGGATTCCTCCCAAAATATTATTGAAAGGTAATAAAATGGTGAACCTGCCTGCAGGTCCTAAAAGAAACGGGGGTCTCAAGGAGAGGGCATGGAGATGGAGGAGGGCAAGGCTGGGGAGAGAGAAAGGAAGACAAGACAGGTATCTGATTAAGTCTTTGTTTATTGCGGAAATGTTCAAGGTTTATATAGAAATGGGAGAGGAAGCTGTCATCGTATGGGGGCGTGGACAGGCCGTCGTCATTTCCTGGCGGGACAGGGGAGGATCATGGGAAATGTAGGCTGACGCACCGGATGCCCACAGGCCAGAGAGGCGGGGCGGCAGCTGTGAAGCTTTACCGCTCTCTACATCTCCTCCCTTTTATTTTATTACATCAGGAGTATGGCAGGCCCTGGGAGAACAGCGCCTGTCTTAGGTCTAGGACTCTCCATATGAACCCAATCATGCCTTACCCGTCATAGGCATGCAGGACAGCAGTTGGTCCTGTGCCTGTCTTAGGCGGCTGATGGCGTAACATATGTGTCCTAGTTGCCCGTCTCTGGCTGCCTGTCCAGTGCCTCAGGGCAGTTGGTCTACACTACCATTTGGGCCATTTGTGGGAGTTAGTTCCCAAAAGGTTTATTGATCTGCCATCTCCAACTGATGATAATATACCTGAATGGGCTTAGCCAGGAGCATAATATTATCATCTTATCTAAATATCAAACATCTTAGAACATAAAATAGGACCATTATTTTTTAACAACCATGAATATCCCAACATTTGACTGCCTGTAGAATGTTAACAGTTATATATTTTATACAGAAAACTAGGAAACAAAACCATACCTAATGCTATAACATGACAATTATGATGACATTTGTAAAACACACTTTGATTTGCATTTTTTTCTTTTTTTCTTTTTTTTTTTTGACATAAGATACCCCCTTTATGGTCAATCATCCCTGTCTAATACATAAAAACTTTTACCTAACTTGTTGACATTTAGTGGGATGTATATCTCATAAGTTTTGTTACAGACAGAGATCTGAAACAAAAGTTTGTTACCATAAGCAATCTGTTTTACATTTTTAAGACCTGTACATCTGGAGGCATGAGTACTTAAATATATCATGGGGCTAATAACAATCTTTCATAGACACTTGAACACTCTGTATGGGCACTTTTAAATCAAAAACCTTATTATATTATTTCATCTGGTGATGATGAATGTGAACATATTTTAACAATATTTTATATAACTTTAGTTGGGGTGTCTCCTTTAAGGCTATGGAGATCATTGGGGCCTCCAATTAATAAATAAGAACTGGTTTAAAATGTTACCAGGCAGCTGCTTTTTTATTTATCAAATGGAGTCCTGTCCAACCATCTCCTCCCCACCAAGGAATTTTGTTTATTTATATTAATAATTTCTGATATTTTATGAAAAACCCAATTATAACATTTAATGTATTATTTTTGAACAATGAGAGACTCTCAAGGTATGATAAAACAATAATATATATTATTTTTACATAACCAATTTTAGCAACATTTGGACTAACTGGGAACCCAGGTGGAAGCATGCTTTTTAAATCTACTACCCAAATTAAACTTTGATTAAATGATCCCAAAATTTAAAAAAGGAAAAAATTATTGAGCTCAAAGTAAAAGGAACAGCTGTTTACAAAATGGACAAATGGACAAACATGGACAGACAATCTGTACAGATTTGAACATAGAAACAAACAGAATTGTTGGTGTCTGTAAGAACTCTCTAAGTTTCTGGGGGCTATTAATACATTTGTATCATAACCCCTTTGCTGAACTAGCTCACTTTTTATACCCCATGTCCTTGGGGTATTTCTTAGGCGCTCTGTGCCACTTGGGCACTCCTGTACAGGCACCTGTGCTTTTGGCTCCACAGATGTGAATGATCACTAGCTCAACTGACTCCAACAACACCTTAACAGACTGGACAAACAGACAAACAGGTACACAGGCAGACTGACAAACATCTTACACAATCAGAGTACACTCAAATATATTTTAGCCAAATTGAATTATGCTGAAGTTTTACAATTGTAGAATTGGTAATTATAAATAGACTAGTCAGATTTATTGTAGACCAATTAGCAGAGATCTCTTATAAAAGAATTTGGAAAGGACAAAATCTTATCTATAATTAACATACTTTTATCATAGGATTTAGCATATACTCTTATCTATTTAGACTTTTGGTTTTACTGTTTGTTACCATCTTTTGGGCATCTTGGGTCAATTAAGTTTGGCTCTAGCTTCATCCGTTTCTATCGGTTGTGGTGTGGTCTCCGAGGCATCACTATCATAGGACTGAGCATCTGTTTCTTGAGAGGTAGAATCGCCTTCTTCTCTGGGTTTGGATTTATGATACAGCTGGACAGCATGCATTGGTACCCAGATAGGCCATTTAGCATTTCCTGGAAAAACATAAGCATACCCTCGACCCCAAATTAGCACTGGACTGGGTGCTTTGATTGTCCAGTATGAAGATCTTTTCAAAGGACTCTTCTTAGCCTTAATTTGATTGCTTTATCTTTCTGCTGAGGTAGTTATAATTTAAAAATTTTACTGTCAAGTGAAATCTGCTATGAGGTAAACTCCCCCTTTTGTTTTTTGAAAATTAAATTGTGAGCACACTTTGAACTCACAACCTTACACCTGCCAGACAGGCGCTTAAGCCACTGAGCCAAACTCCCGGCCCTCAAGCGGCTGCATTGATTTGTGCAAAAAGGCCAGGATCATATTGCATTTGAGCTTCCTTTGTATAAAATCTCCAGTTCCCGCTAGCATGGGAAGGGTCCAAGGGTTTTGCCTAGCAGCATTGTCTCTAGCTATGATTTTACATTGGTCTAGAAATTTAGATTTCCAAAGTAAATAATTGCCCCCAGAAAGAATGGCTTTGGCTAAGTCTTTCCATTCATTAGGGATAATCCAACCTTGAGTCATAGAGTCTAAAACAGCAAGAGTGAAAGTGGCGGTGGGGCCATACTGAATGACTGCCGTTTTTAATTCTTTTAAGGCAGTTACAGTGAATGGCATATGAGCCTGGACCACCTGCGGGGCCGCCGGCGGGGCAGCCATCTTGCGTGGCACCATGTTGTGGGGGCAAAGCTGCTTCTGTCACTGGGAACGCCATTTTAAGGGCACCACGTGGCGGACCAGAAGCAGGCGGCATTACAGAGGCCGAATTAGAGGGACCTATTTGCAAGGTTTGAAGTTGAAAAAGGAGCCTCTGCTTTTCCAGAAACTGTTTTTTCATTTTCTCCAAAGTGTGTAAATGTACAGTTCTTTTTTTTTTTTTTGAAGCAAACTCAAGAAATTTAGCAATTCAGTGTAGTGAAAACTAAAATTGACTTAAGAAAGCAAAACAGACCTAAATAAACGTAGAGTTACATTAATTGCGAATTTGAAACAAGTACCCCTGAAGTAAATAATTTTGAAAAACAGCAGCGCTTAAGAATTTACATTGCCAGATATCAAGACTCGCTACAAAGTCATAGTGAAGCCATATGCTGGAGTCAGTCAATTATCAGTTCATGAAAGCCAAATGTTGAATTTTTAGGTTAGTTGTTGTCCCAAGCTTATGATTATTAAGACCCTGCCTAATCCAAATTCACTACAAAAATTTAAATACTAGAATGAAGCACATCAACAGTTCCATTGATTTTTTAGAATATATTTGCCCGTATCTAACACTTGGTAAAAGCGATACATTTCTTTCACTTTGGTTTTTCCTAAACCAATTTTCCCTTGAAGTCTCTTAAGCTTAGTTGTCTCAGGCTTCTCTCAAGCCAAAGTCTTTAGCTTCTTCTTTCTTCCTTCCTTCCTTTCTTTCTTTCTTTTTTATCCTTAGTCGTAACCTTTATTCCTCTCACCCTGAGGGCATCACTGAGCCCAGGCACGAACATTTATGTTCACTTAGCACTTGCCCCATAATTAGGAAAAGGGAAGTGGATGCCGTCTTACCATGATTCTGGCGAGTGTAAGGTGGCCGTTCGCGTGGATCACGGGAGCGCTATCAGTCTAGCCTCGCTGAGGGAGAAGTCAACCCAGGTCCTCTTTATCTTTCACCGACGGTCTCTCATGTGATCCCTCGTGCCTCGAGCCCGACGTTGGGCGCCACTTGAACCTGCCTGCAGGTCCTAAAAGAAACAGGGGTCTCGAGGAGAGGGCATGGAGATGGGGGAGGGCAAGGCTGGGGAGAGAGAAAGGAAGACAAGACAGGCATCTGATCAAGTCTTTGTTTATTGCGGAAATGTTCAAGGTTTATATAGAAACGGGAGAGGAAGCTGTCATCGTATGGGGGCGTGGACAGGCCGTCGTCATTTCCCGGCAGGACAGGGGAGGTTCATGGGAAATGTAGGCTGACGCACCGGATGCCCACAGGCCAGAGAGGAGGGGCGGCAGCTGTGAAGCTTTACCGCTCTCTACAAAATGGCTTTTCTCTTTAAACTCTTTTACCTACCTGCCCCAGAAGATAAAATCACACCATTAAAACTTTCATTCCTTTAACATTCGTGTTAGAAATCTTTTCCAAAGTAAAGATATTCTAAACCTCCACCAAGTAACTGGATTAAATAGAGAGATTGCATAAAACTGGGCCTTGTCCAATAGGTACTGGAGGGCAGGGACCCACCATCACGCCACCTGTTCAGGCAGGAAGTTGAATGAAAAATGGTGAGAGGAAAGAATAGTGAGTAGAGACAGGGCCACCCAAAGGGTTAAAGAGAGGCGGAGCATAGGATCAAGATGGTGCCGGTGCTCCTGCCTACCATTTGCCTGTGTAACCTCCAGTAAGTACTCGATGACTTGAATTAAACAGAAACCAGTACCAACCCTAACTGAAAGCAGAATGAGACTTCAGTTGGGCCTAAATTCTCCTCTTTTAGATTAAAGGAAAGATAGAAAATTCTTTTAACAGAGACTCTACTCAGAGATGGCAACTCAATGTAAAAGAGTGGTTTCAAAATGCTACTGTCCAAAAGAGAAGGCTGAGTCAGGAGAAGACCAAGAATCTAAGAGAAGACCAAGAATCTAAGCCCTTCTCCCTTTCTTCTTTCTTCCCCTGGGCCATTTTTCCCTAGGTGGTGACCCTCTTTTCTTTCCTTCTGCTTGGTGGGGATGCTCAATTAAATGAGAGACTCAAGGATAAGGCTGTTAGAAAATTGGAAAGAGAGGCAGCAAGGGAGCAGATGCTCCTGCCTTATAAATTAGGGGGAGATTATGCATGGCCAGCTGTACCATATAAATGCCTGCTTTTTATACCACACCGTGATCCTCTGTGTTTATCATATGGTCCAGCATCTGGTCAATTCTGTCCCCAACTCTCATATATCTATTCAAATCAAGCATGGGCTGGGGATTTATTTATGTATATGCTTCAGTCTCAATCAGCATCCCCTCCTGAGGTCTTAACTTGCAACATGGCAGGGAATGAACCCAGTAAATCCTTTGTATCACAGTCATACATTCTTCATTCACCTGGAGGTAAGCATCTTACTTTCACTAGGTTTCGGAGGTGAGTGAGAGGCCAGATGAAGAATGTATGCTGTGTGGCAAGACAGAATGTGCTCAAATTCTTCATATGCCTAAAGAAATTCTCTGAAATAGGGTGAAAGTAATTATATGTCTTGAATAAGGAGAGAAAAAAAAAGACAAGACCTCTGGTGTTTAAAGAAGATCTTGAGCGGAACCTGAGGTTACATAAAAGTTTCCTCAATGTCCATCCTTTGTAAACACAGTGTTTCCAGAGAGAAAATTCATTCACTGGTTTCTTGGCCTTGAATGTTTGCGTTAAATGTCATTGTTCCTTTCTCTTCACGGGACCCAGGTATATGGGTCTATCTCTGTGGTTCAGTCTGACAAAATTCTCTTTCTCCTCTCATACCATACATTAAAACCAATTCTAGATTGACCAGAGAATTAAACTGAAAAATCTCAAACTAAAAGTAAATTTAGAAGAAAGCACTTTATTGTGCTGAACTCTGGAAGGCGAAGTGTTTCCAGAGTATGAAGACAATAGAAGTCATAATGAAAAGAAACAGATATGTTTTTGGTTCAAAAACTTTAATTTCCTGAATCTTAAAATTTAGCATAAATTGAATTGAAAGGCAGTAAGGAAGAAAGGTTTTGTAAGGATAACTTAACATTCTTAAATTATGAAGAGCTCTTATGGATCAACAAGAAAAATACCGAAACAATAAATAGGAAAAAGACATAAAGAGTCCTCAAAAAAGAAATGCAAATTGTCAATATTTTATTGTTTAATTAATTAGTAATTTAAAAATCTGAAATTAAAACAAAATACCATTCTAGACCTATCAACTAGAAAAAAGAGTCAATTATAATGTTCATTTTGGCAACATTGGGATGAGATCAATAAATTAGGGAAATTAATTTGGAATGCAAATTGGCTTTAAAATGTCCATATCCCTTGACACAGTAGTTGTATTTCCAGGCTTCTATAACAAGGGTAAAATAAAATTTTTTATTTACGAAGAATCTACATAAAAATCCATAGAACAGACAAGCAGGTATAGCAAGGTCATGGTACAAGGCCACAAAGCCATATACAGAAATCTAGTGTTGGCCTATATTCAAGCAATGAACAATTCAAAAGTAAAATTGTAAAGGCACAAGTTGTAACATTACAAAAAAGCTTAAAGTAACATTACTGTATAAATCCACCAAAATACATTCATTATCTGTATCCTAAAAACTATAAAAACTGATCAAAAGTACTCAAACACAACCTAAGTAAGTAGAAAGAGACTATGTATGTGAATTGGACAAATATCAAAACATTTATTCTCCCTAAACTTATCTATAGATTCACCTCAATGCATATCAAAATCTCAGTGGAACTCTTTTTTTTTTTTTCACTGAAGGGAGGCATTGAATTTACTTCTGAACAGGCCATGTGGATACCACAAGAGGCCACTGTGCTTTTTTTTTTTTTCCTTAACTATTCTTATATACATATACAAAAACATATAAATAGTTTTCCTTTCAGTTTGTCACACAAGTGAAACAATAAAGGGTAAAAATTTTTAAATGCAAATAGAAATTCATCACAACATTCACTGTAGTGTGTGATGTTAAATAGCAAAATAATTACTTTATTAATAATTATATTAAAATAGTAACAAAAGAAAAATGGAAACAATTTAAATGCTCTTCAATTATGAAGAAGTGGTGAAGTATATGTTTGTCCTTTAGGCTATTATGTTCTCATTAAAAATCATTCTTAGGCCAGGGATTTAGCTCAGTGGCATCAGCGCTTGCCTGGCAAGCGTGAGGTCATGAGTTCAATCCCTGGTACCCCCCAAAAAAATCATTCTTAGCAAGCGCGAGGTCGTGAGTTCAATCCCCGGCACAAAACAAAACAAACAAACAAAAATCATTCTTACAAAGTAAGATGGAGGAAGGCATTTGCATCTCTCTGGCATAAATCATGTAGCAGCTTTTCCATGTACACTTCTTTTTTTTTTTTGAGACAGGATCATTCTGTGTTGTCCAGGTTGGCCCAGTGTTCCTGTGCTCAACTGATTCTCCTACCTCAGCCTCCCCAGTAGCTGGGAAACCACCACTCAGGTCTCCATGTGCACTTGGTTTTTGTTTTGTTTTGTTGTCGTTGTTGTTGTTGGTACTGGGAATTTTACTCATGACCTCACGTTTGCCAGGCAGGCTCTGTGTCACTGAGCTGTATCCCTGGCCCCATGTATACTTGATCTTTCACTTCATCTGTGAGACCTGAAATCTAGGTAAGACTCTCAGTCAGTGACTGGAAAGTGGAAATTCCTTCATGAGTCCTAGGTACTATTAGCATTCTTTGAGACAGTTCTGTGAAGTTGGCATTCATTGTTTTACCCATTTCACCAGAGAATACGTCAATTTTCCAGGAGTTCAAACCCAAGAGCATTTAACTGAGCCACAAGGTTTTGTCACAGATTAGCCAACCTATACAGTCTACGTCATTCCCAATGCACTGTGCTGTCAAAGGCTGGAGGATTCAGAAAGACTTGCTGCAAAACTCAACAATATGCCCCATTACAAAGCTGTTTTCAGCTCCTGGAAGGGTTGGGATTTTGTGAAACAGGACTTCTAACCGTGCCTCTGGCTAGCAAGATATTTTAAGATTGTAGGATGATTTCTTGTGAGAAAGCTATTTTCCAAACATAATAACTTCACTTGCCAAAATAGTTAAAAAGAAGAACTAGGTACATGACTTCCATGTGTGGTTTTGTTTTTGTTTTTGTTTTTGTTTTCTTATTTACAAGTTTTCTGTTACCTGGAAACAAGCCTGCCTCTAAATTGCAAATCAGAAAATCCGAACCTGGACTTTAAATTATTATTGAGTGGAAAGTCATAAACATGACCAAGCTGTTAACTTTGCAGGCTACAAACAGCGGGATCTCAAAATGGCTCATCAAGTGTCTTGTAAATATTAATCATGCTAGAAAGAGTAGCTTGTTTTTCTCTACTATATCGTGATATCAAATGCATCCTCTTTATTAGATTTTGTTACCTACATTTTTCTTTTCTTTTCTTTTTTTGGTTTGTTTTGTTTTGTTTTCAAAGATAACATCCTATATTGTGTGTAAGGATGGAAGTTTGCATGGCAAAGTTGTTAAGACAGAACCTTGCAAGGTTTGTCTCTTGCATAGAAAGCAGTCACTTCACACTTTAAAGGGAGTTTGGAAATATCCAAGGATTAAAGAGAAAGACTCTTTTGCAAAAATCATTATTTTAAGTTCAAAGAGACAGAGTTTTAAAAACTTAAGCTGCCTTTTTAGAATTTTTTTTTATAAGAGAAAATGGACACAGTAAAGCCTTTTTAAAGGTTTTATCTCATTCTATCTTTTTAAAACTAACCTTCCAAATGTGAAATTTGAAGTGTCTTACTGAACGAAACACTATAAATGTGACGCAGCTGCTTCCTCACGTGCTTCAAGATCTAAGTGTCCCAACAGGGTCAGCCAGGTGGCTTTTAAATATTGATGATGCAAAAAAAATCACCTTGGTTTTATACAATTGGGCATCACTGAGATTTTGCAAGGCTTCAGAATTTACTAGTAATAAAAGCTGTAAATTAAGTCTCCCCTTACCACCAATCTCTTCGTCTCAGACCTGCCCTCAAGCCCTACTTTTCTATCATAATAAACAATTGGGCCCCAGCATAATTAGCCAGATTTATAAGATGTTTTTCTCAACCTAGAGTATAGATATTGCAGATGTCTTTTCCCAGTAGAGGTAATGGGCACATGCTTATCGACTTGTCTCAGGTGGTTATTTTCTCTGACCACTTCATCCCCCGTCAGAGTCTCTGGGGGCAGGGGGTGATGAGGAAATGGACATGTTCCCACTAAGAAACTGGTCCATCCTGGCAAGTTTGATGTCAGGCAATAAGATCATTTTGGAGAAGACAGTAGCAGTGGTTCAGGATTTTGTTATTAATGTTGGGTTGTTTTGGGTGATAGTTTTGTTTTTGGTCACATGCTTTAAGTCATGATAAAATAGTAGACACTTGATTTAACAAACTCAATTCGTTCCCGAGGCCTGGCTGTAATTCAGGCTGCCAATCGGAGGCTCAGGCTGCCCCCACCCAGCCTTCCAAGTTTCTCTCCTGTACCCAGGCGGATCTCAGAGTCCTCAGCGAGACGCTGGCCCAGGATTTCTCAGTGAACCCCATGCAGGACAGGATGTTGCAAAGTTCCTTCCAGAACTCTTTAAGGGTTCAATTCGTATCTGAGACCACCTGAATGCACAAGTGGCCAGCGTTTGGGTCATAATTTAAGATTTGGTCAATAAGTTAAAACTAAAATTGCAGTCATAAACCAAGTTGTTCATATGTCGAGCCAGTTGTAACTTGAGAGTCCACTGTATTTCAAAAATAGATGACATTTCGATTTAGAAACTGAGCAAGTGATCTTTCCAATATTATGTGGAAAGAAGATATTTATTTCCTGATACCATGATTAGTAGCCATATCGTTGTATGATTTATGCTTAGGAATCCATGTTCTGATATAGAAGCATGTCTGTTAGTACAAATGTGTACACAATGTTTCCACTGCCTTCTTATCAGTGGGATTTAGAGGCGTTCACAGTCAGTCTCATTTAAGGCCTGGAGCAGGTGCGGGTTTGCGAGAGGAAGACATTGGTCCCAGTGGAACGCAGGCATGGGTGCAGCTTCGGGATCTGCAAGCAGGGGAAGCCACTAGGGACCTAGTTAGCTCCTGGAGGCACCCACAGCCTTTCTCAGATGGACCTTGGTCCTCTGCTCACAATTACAGCACAGTTGAAAGGCCGCTTTCTGTGCCTATGATGTAGTATTTCTACTGTTATATGCAAATGCTTTCCCTTTATTGAGTTTCCTAGGCTCATTTTTATAGTCATCATTGTATTATGGAATAAAACTCAGGAGAAACTCACCAACCCACCTGCCAAAATCCTCTAGCTGATAATTTTACACATTTACTAAAAATTTAAAAGCCAAAGCTTGCACTGCTCAGTGCATTTGGTTGCCGATTTCATGGTTAAATAAAATATAGGTTTGTTAGAAAGGTACGAATTAGTTCCCAGAGTCACTGGGAAAATTATACACACTTGGGCTGAAACTAAATTAAGAAGAACCTCACAACAACCTGCTGGATTCTGCTGATGCCATGAACTGGCGACTGTGCCCGCGGCTCCCACCTGCCACCGCAAGCACCATCCTCACGGCCCTGAGTCCTGGAGACACCCAGCCCAGAGCAAGCACCTAAGTTGCTGGACTTGGTCAGGAGCCTTTGCACTAGTAGCCAGCGGGTGAAGAGCAGAAAAAGGATCTTCCTCCTTTCAACTTCAGACATAGGGGACAAGCCCGGTCTCCCACTCAGATAGGAAGCACATGAGGCATCCAGAACCACAATATGTTTAGGGTTTGATGACAGGCACTTCACCCACTTTCTTCACTTACTTATAGCAATAACCTATTTCTCACTTACGACAACCTTAAAGATGAGAAATTGAGGCGAAAAGCAACTGCTTGTGATGATGAAACCCAAGACACTAAAAAGCCATCCCAACCATCAAAGAAATTCTAAAGGATGTTATTATAATTCTTATGTTAGATATGTCTGAGTAGATTTTCTTTGTAATGTCATGGTCTAAATGTGATGTTCATAGTAACATTCAACCAAAATACAAGTTTAATAAAAACACTCATTTCCTCAAACACACCAGTATCATGGGTCTTTATGAAGAGCTTAGTGTCTGCTCTGTTTCACAAGCTAAAAGCACACATTCCTCAAGGCAATCCATCAATGTATCTGAAACCATGGAAGAAATAATGTCCCTCTAGTTTAGAATGCAGATTTTGCAGATTACAGCTACCTAGAGGAAGTTCAGAGGGTTTTTGTTTGTTTGTTTGGGTTTTTGTTTTGTTGTGGTTGTTTTGCTTTGTTTTGTTTTGTTTTGGGGGTATTGCTGTTGTTTTTAGGTTGATTTCTTTTTGTTTTTCTTTTTCTTTTTGATCTGCCTCTTTGTGCACATAGCACACTACTGCCCTCCTGTGGCCATATTTCAAGAATCTGTCTTGCACTTGAAACAGTTTGTTCAGAGGACAGGACAGTAATGGCACGGAGTTTGCTTGCGAGTTTGCTCACACCTGACATGTCATCACTGGGAAGCGAGCTGCCATTCTACTCAAACGCAGAATTACTCATCTAACACACTCCAATTTTGCTCTTTTTAGAAACCACAGTCTTGTTCTTAATGACTTGCCCAAGTCCTTGCCCACAGCACAACTTGTACATTTTGAAAAATTTTCATTAGGCATCTATTATGTTTGGGGTATCTGATAGGTGTTTTACCTACATTGTCTCATTTAATCATCACAATAACTATATTGTCCCCATTATAATAGATGATAAATTCAAAGACTAGCAATTTTCCTCAACGTCAATTGTACTAAAAGTAATTTTAAAAAAAAAGGTTTCAAATTCTCTTCACCCTTTTCTAACATCTCTCATGGACTTTTCCATTGGCACACAGAAATGTCTTCTACTTGGATGTTACTACTTAGCATATACTGTTTTATATTAGTTTTATACATGTAGTTAAAACCTGGGTTATTGGTCAGAAAGAAAAGGATGTCAGTCTAAAACTTTTGAACAAAAAATTCTCTTTAAGCTCAGAATCTGCCAATGTGGGGAGAAAGAACAATGGTGATTGCTAACATTTGCCAACTGCTTGCTTTGTGCCAGGGAGAGCTCCAAGTGGTGTTCACGTACTAGATGATTGAATCTTTTCATAATGATTCTATTCATTCTGGGAAGTTAATGCATATATGTAACACACCTTAATTCTTACTTTCCCTTCCCTTTCTCCCCTTACCCCTCCTTTGTCTCTAGATCCCTTCCCATTTGCAAAAGACCTATCTCTGATTCCTATTTTCTATCCTTGATTTTACTCTTAGATGACTGAATCTTTGTACCAACTCTGCAGTGTAGGCGGTACTATCCCCCTGCTCTGTAGGTGATGAAACTGAGGCACAAAAGAGTTAAGTAAGTTACTCTCATGGTTTGGCTTTTGTCTCCCCAGAAGTTCATATATTGAAGTCCTAACCCCCACTACCTCAGAAGACAGCCTTGTTTGGAAATTGCATTATTATGAATGTAATTAGGATGTCGCATTGGAGTAGGGAGGGCTCCTAATCCAGTATGATTAGTGTACATATAAAACATACACACACATGCACACAGGAATAATACCACGTGAAGACTGGAATTATTTCACCACAAGCAAAGGAATGTCAAAGATTGCCACCATGTCAGCAAAAGGTAGGACAGATCTGGGACATTTCCTGACAGGCTTTAGAAGGAATTCACTGCGTTGATACCATTTCCAGCCTCTATAAATTTGGGACAATAAAGTTCAGTTGTTCTAAGCCTAGTTTATGGCACTTTTTCACATCAGCCCTGGGAAGATGACATTCTTATCTAAAATCATACATCTACTAGCTAGAGAAGCCTCGAAGTAAAACTGAGAAGTGTGACTTACAAGTCTCACTCGGGAGTTTTGGGAGAGGTGGGAGGAAGAGGAGCGAGTGTAGGAAGTGAGCCTGGAGGAAACCTTTGAAGTTTTCCCCTGACTGTCTCCAGCTGGTCCTGTGATGATCCCTGCCTGCCTTGTCACTGTGCTGCAGTCTAAGAGCTCAATAGTCTGTTAGGACTGTCACAGAGTGGGTGGCTAACAACCAACAGAAATGTATTTCTCATGGTTCTGGGCTAAGAATCCCAAACTCAAAGAATTAGCAGGTTTGGTGTCACTGCCTTGCAAATGGTACCTTCTCACAGCCTCACAGTAAGAGGTCTTTCTGGCACATCTTTTAAAAAGGAATGGATCCCACTCATGAGGTCTCTGTTGCTGTATTTAGTCACCTTCCAAAGGCCACACCTCCTAATATCATCACAGTGATGATTAGGTTTCAGCAAATGAATGTGGGGAGAGGACACAAATATTCAAACCACAGCAAAGGCAGCACAAAAGCACAGCTCAAGAGAATATGATGAAAAATGGGTGCAGACTGCTCTCCCACTCCACACCTTGGGTTTGCTGAGGGTTAAGGATGGAGACCCACCTGACTTCCCCATAGTGCAGATGTGAGGTTAGGGGTGGTGACCACATCACTTCCTTCCTGGGGCACAAGGTCCTACATCTCATTGCACCCCTCTTCTTAAACTCACAGGGCGCCTACACCACACCCAGCTTGTGGCCCTTCTCCAACCCATGGTACCAAGTGAAGTACACAGAAATATGCTATTCGATCATGGTTCAAGTACTTTGGGGGCACTCTGAAATAAAAGAAAAAAGTATTTGTAGATAACTGAAGAAATGAGTAAGCAAATCACTTCTTAGGAAAAGAGAAGGCTGAGGATGTAGCTCAATGGTAGAGTACCCCTACCGTGTTTGAAGACTTGGGTTTGATACCTAGCACTGCAAAAGAATTTTAAATTAAAATGTAAATTATCAAAATTTAAAAAGAGAGAGCATTCTATTACTAATGCTAATAGGAAGTGTTTCCCAGGTCTCCTGGATACTTACTTCCTCTGATGCATGGTAACTCTAGGCCAGCTCCCACCTTGTCACAAGATCAACCCATTTAGGAAGAATAACAAGGCCACCTAATTCCATTTCACCTTCTTTCTCTTGGGAGGGAGCTTCAGGGAGGCAGCAGGAACTCTCCTCTGCCTTTCTCTCCTAGAAGTCTCTGCAGGCCACCTTTGCTCAAGCAGGTAGGTTAGAGGCTTGTCCATCCCTCAGAAAGTTATATATTTGGCTCTTGTGCTAAGCTACATTCTCAACATTAGACTTCCATCTGCAATAAAGATTGCCACTTTTACGTGTTTTTATCTTTTTGTTTTTCCATTTTCCAACTACAAATTGCAACTATAAATTTCAACTATAAATTTTTCCATTTTACAACTATAGATTTCAGAATTTATGCCCAAAGAAGCCCACTACCTCTTGAAGACTGCCACAACTGGCAACCAGGATAGAATTTGTAGCTAATCAGCAGAATCCAAAACTGTTCCTCATGCTAAGTGCTGTATAGCCACTGCTCACAACTCAAGGTGTGGTCTGCAGAAAAGCATCCTGGGTATTTTCCAGATCGTAGGAGAAATGCACAGCACTAGGCTCCACCCACAGGCATGGCAATGGAATCTTTGTTTTAACAAGATCTCAAGATAATTCACACATATGGTAAAGTTTGAGTGAAAGGTGCTAGAAAACTAGTAGCAAACATTGGCACAAAAGTGCACTGCTATTCTCTCACTTCAACTTTGCAGTGTTAGTTTGCTTTGTGTTTATTTTATTTTTAGTCATTTTTTAACATTAGTTTTTAGATGGTATTTCACAACAAAATTTGCAAGAACTTTTTATGTTTTTAAAGGAACACAAAATAAAAACATTTTTATAAAAATCTATGTGACCACAAAATAAACTATTCTGAACACATTCATGTTTGTTTTCTACAGGAGTAGAGTTCAGAATCTTGGTTTCTGGTTGATAGTCTTGCTTTGCTGAAAGGCACAGGGACTTCGGAGTTCCGCTAAGTAGAATAAAACCTTTTGCGTAAGTTTTTATGACAGCCTTGCTTTAATTTTTGGCCAGTGATTCACTACTTTTGACAGAAAAGGGTGAGACCCAGAGGAAGATGTGACTCATTCATTTCTTCTTTTCAACAGAACATCAGCCTGCGTCTCACTACTCGCATTCTGAGATCACACTGTTGTAAGATAATAACACCTTACCCTTCTGTGGTGTGCTGCCACCAGCAAATCAGCTTCCCATGCGTGATCTTGTCTCAGCTTCCCACTACTGGCAAGGTGAGTAACAGTAAGTTTTTCCTATTGATGAGCAGAGTCCGGCATACTGAGATCAACTTGCCTGAAGCCACAGTAATCCCATATATCTGAGGGGCATATGCTTCAAGATTACTGAACTCTAAAATACTCAGGTTTTTTTTTTCTATGCAGAAATACATATGATACAGTTTATAAGTTAGGCACAGTAAAGACTAGTAATGAATAATAAGATAGAACAATAATAATGCTATAATTAAAGTTACATGATTGTCCTGTCTCTCTCTGTCTCTCTGTCTCTGTCTCTGTCTCTCTGTGTCTGTCTGTCTGTCTGTCTGTCTCTCTCTCTCTCTCACAGAAGGTGGCAGCCAAAGTCCACAAGTACTGGGCTACAGTGGAAGGGAGAGCACAAATACCCAGCCACAGTCCTGGGAAGGCAACTTGAAGCAGAAGCCCACCAGATGAAATCCAGTAACAGGGTTGTTTAGAATGAGACACGGGGCCGCCTCTTGATCCTAGCTCTGACCGTAGCACACCTTAGGCCTGAGGAGCACACAATGTTGGAGGAAGTTCGAATCCCGCTGAGGAAAGAAGCCAAGTGCAGCAGTGGCAACCAGCAGCCAGGCCCCACCTGTCCTGCCTCTCCTCCCAGGGGAGACAGAGCCCAGCCAGGGAGACATTCGCAAGTCAGGGACCCTCAGGTCAGAGCAGGAGCCAGAGAACCGCCCAGAGGGTTCTAAGTTAGGACCCAGAGTTAGGGACAGCGAGGAGCAAAGACCTTAGTCCTGGTTATGTGGCTCCGTGAGACAGTGAGAATTGGGGGTTTCGGGACTGTGACGGGCAGGGGGGGCCCAGCTGGAGGAAAGACCCTGAAGCAGGGCCAGGCAGAAATGTTGCTGACCTCGGCTCCCGGTGCTGACTAATCTCCTACAGAAGAGCTGTCTCCCGCCCGCCCTGGCAGCACGAAGTCCGCGGGCTGGAGGGAAACCTCTGTGAAGCCCAATAACTAGGACCAGGGGTGCAGAAAAACAAGCACTCCTGCCAACCCCAAGACACCTCTAAAATCCCGCGTCAGGTTGAAACCCAGCAAACAGGAGGATTTCTTTGACCTGGGAGAAAAAAAAGAGTGGCGGGGGTCAAATAAAGACCATCAGATTGGCACACAGCGGTGGAGTGGCAGCCTCAGCCCTACTTAGCTATGTAGGGTTCTAACCCTGCAGGTAAGTTACCCGACGTAGAACAGGTAACATTCTATACCGAATGGATGAGTGAGTGACTGAACCCAGTTATCCGAGCCCTTACCATCTGTGAAACACAGCTCTCCTAAACCAGCATCCTCAACTATTCAGTCCCTTGGCCACCCCAAAACCAAGATCACACCTTGCTCACCTAGGGTACTGTTTCTCTGGCTCAGTGATGGAGAACAAGAAAGAGAATATGCTATCCACCCATCCATAACTGCTGAGCAGAGGTCTGAATTCCTTTTTTTTTTGCGGGGGAGGGGAATCGAACTCACAACCTCGCACCTACCAGGCAGGGCTTACACTACTGAGCTAAATCCCCAGCCCTATTTTGACAGGGTCTCACTATGCAGTTCAGGCTGGTCTCAAACTCACAACAATCCTCCTGCTTCAGCCTCCCAAATGCTGGGATGCCCCACCACACCCAGCAGGTCTGAGTTTCTCTACATTTTAAAAGTCCCCTGACAAAGACCCAGAACATCCTGTGATGGATTGCAAACAGCCTCCAGTTCCTTCCAGTGATTCCATGAGAAGGAGAAATGTGTCTCATTTCCCTGAATGTTAGCTGGACTTGTGAATCACTGTGACCAATAAGAATCAGCAGAGCTAAGCTGTGCCAAGTTCACCCACAGAAGGCTTTTGACCGTTGACTTTAGCTAAAGGTTTGGGTGGGGTTTTTTGTTTGTTTGTTTGTTTGTTTTTTTAATACAGTAAAGGCAAACTGGTAGCACCCATTTCTTGGCACACACGCTGGTACACTGGTTTTTTTATGACTCAGCAGGAGCTTCCGGAGCTAGGCTGAGACTTGGGAGCACTGATGGATTCTGTCAATGGTTATAGATGGGCTCAGAACCTCTCTGTGATGGGAGGAAACTAGAATTCCTGCCAGGACTTCAAAGAGGCCTACTGATCTGCCCCAATAAGTATATTTCTAACAAAAAAAGAAAAAAGAAAAAAGAAAAAAGAAAGAAAGAAAGAAAGAAAAGAAAATAACCCTAGATTTGAACTGACTGAGAAATCCAGTCTGACAATCACAGTTGCATCCTATGAGCTGGGCTGATAGGAGAACAGCCCGGATAGAAAGCTAAGCTCTACTTCCTTTCCACTATTATGGCTTAGATAAGGCCTCATGATTTACAAATGCTTTATAATAATTTATTCATCCGGTATGCTTCGTGACCAAGGATTTCAGAGCACTTAAAAGCAAAGATTAATTGCACAAAGGCATAGAAAAAAGTGGAAGCACAATAAATGATTCATTGAACTCTGAGCCGTGGAAGGCTTTGCCCATCTCATGGCCAGACAGTTGGGTACAGTGAGGGCCACGGGAGAGATCAGCAACAGGATTCATTCGATAGAAGGACTGAAATTACGACACATGCATTTTTTTTCCTTTACAAAATATCATGCTGTGAAAAGTTCTTTTCAACGTTACGGCTGTTAAAAATGTTTTTTATTTGAACATAATAGGTAGAATTTTAAATTCTCATTTTCAAGTTGAACCCATTCCTCTTAATTCTCTAGCCTCAGAAACCCCTCTCCTCTTTGGAGTATGAGCTGAGACTCCCCCTTTTTATGCAAGCAGGAATAATTCTATCTCTTTGAAATATGTTCCTACTTTATCTTTTAAATTAAGTTTCTTGCTGCATAGCCAATGTTATGGCTTCTGTCTAGATGTTCCCCCAAAGCCTCATGTAGTCATAGGTGGGATTTTTCAGAGGTGGCTGGATCTAGAGTATGTGATACTGGGGTTCAGTGTGATGCTGGGATCAAGGGTGTGTGACTACTTAATCAATCTACTGATTGGTTTGGCATAGTTCTGCCTAGGATTAAGGATGCCCCACCCTGGGACTGGATGGATAGCCTGGAAAAAATGTAAGTGATAGAAAAGGGCCACGGTCATCACTTGTTGCTTGCTTGCTGCTCACTGCCCTCTGCCTGCCTGCTTCGCCATGGACTATTTTCCCTCCGTGATGCTCCTCTGCTGTGCCACCCTCCCCCTGAGCCAGCTGACTATGGACTGAAAGCTCTACGAACAGTGAGCCAAATAAACCTTTCCTCCTTTAACTTTAGGTATTGAGTATTCTATCTCAGCAATGAGAAAAGTAACCAAGACAGCCAATGAGTTAAAAGATGACACATGAAGGTAGATTTAAGAATTTACTCTCAGAAAACAAAGCAAAATTTTTTTTCAGATGACAAGTAAATTAGCCTGAGAAATCAGTAAATTAGGAAAAAGAAGTTGCCAATGAATTAACATTTGTTAGATTCTGAAGAAGAGTCATAAAGTCACCCTGAACACAGGAGCTAGAGTTATGAGGAAATTGTTATTGAACTAAACAGAAAGAAATTTTGATAGACCAATTCAGATTGGTCAGTATGTTTATGAAAGCAAGCAGCATTCAGTTATATTTTGCATTTATTCACCTCTAAGGAAACCAGGACATTCATTTCCAGTAAAAGAAGGTTGAAATACTACAAACTAATAATGTTAAAGCAAATGAGGAATAAGAAATTTTTGAAGATCAATTTAGGTAGATTGAACAAATTGATCAAAATAATTCTAACTTTCCATAATTGATACTGTAAGAATGAGGAATGGATTGCTATTGCCAAATGGTACCATATATAGAAAAACTACACTAGAAATCATCTTCATCATCCTATTGTGAAATTAAATAATGATAACTACCAACTGTCAATGTACCCATGAATCGGCCATTTTGTAGATTATTTATTGTGACACTATAATGTCAGGCCCATTTTTCTTCTGCTAGTCTACATGTTATGAAGCATCTTCCCTGTCACTCACTGATATCCTCAAGAGAATTAGTTTATTTAGTCAGTAATCTGTGTGTCTCAAACTCCACTCCAAGAAATAACTAGTTCTATGATTTGTTCTATAAAAAAAGAGGTTCATCATCAAATAAATTTGAGTGTTACTACTCATGATTCCTGTCTTGGTCATTCAAAAATGCATGTTGGATTTTAAATTTTCTGAGAAGTTTGGCAGTAGAGAAACTCATGTATGTATTATGTATATATGACTAACTATGGAAAGTTTGGGTGTTTTTTGTTCATATAATACTTATTAATATCCCATAGAAATAGGGCTTGCAGAGACCTTAAATAAATAAATCAAGAGGGAGACAAACCAACTGAAAAGAAATTTCATAGCTATACACACTAACTTTCAGAGACTTCATATGAAAGAAATAACACAAAATATCTATGAATTTTATATTGGTTGCATATTAAAATTATCATATTTTGAAATATAAAATTAAATAAGATACTTAAGTTTTTAAAATTCCATTAGTACATTTTGAAGCTAAACTGAAGAATACAAGAACCCCCTTCAGAGTGGCAGGCCCCAAGACTAGTACCAACTCGTACTCTACTCCACATACCTTCCCCCAGCACTGGCGTGCCTCGCTCTCTGCACCAGAAGCCTGGCTAGTTACTCACCAAGATCAACAGCAAATCTCTTTGAACCGGTTTGAGCTCAGGTCAAAAGCCAGTTATCTGCCTTTAGGAAGTTAGCAAAATACATGCACCTAAACAAGACAGTAGTAGAACATGTCTAAGAAAAACAGACTAAAAGCATTAAAAATGATTCTTCAAATGTCAACTTTAGAGATGTATAATGGTTTTTGGACTAAGTAATGCATTAGATCTATAACTATTCCCCCATAAAATTGTGTTAGCTCAAAATACAAAGAACCAATTGTTGAGAATGGCTGGAGTGGAGAGGAGAGTAGAAAAACTAGTGAGAAGAAATGGTCTGTTGGACTCCACAATTTTTCTTTCAACAAAATAACAAGGAAAATAATCTCATTTAAGAAAATGTGAGTTACAAATTGTTCCTCCTTGTTTCCTGTCCTTTGTTCTCCCAGCATCCAGGAGTCCTCAGAACATAACTCTAATCCCAAGGTTCTGGGTGAAATCGTCTTCATCTGTCTCACCTACTGGAGCGTCATCCTCATAAGAGACAGTTCTGTGTGTGCTTGTTTACTTTGGTATCCTCAAGATTAGCACACTTAATAAGTGTTAATAAAATATTTGAGAAGTACAGGAAAGAACTAATTTTTTGGTTTGGCTGTTTTCCCAGAGTAATAGTGGATTTACACTGTCTTGCCTGGTCTCTCTGAGGCCTCATCCTTAAGAGTGCAATCTGTGATCATGAAGCAGGAGATAGCCCAGTAAGCATTAAACCATATCATTACTTTCATTTGCAATTATATTCTAATACATCAATATAAGAAACACATATATTAAGAGAATTTGAAAATGTAGTTCTATTACTAAATGGAGTCCACCTGGAATTTATACTTGGATAGACCTGTATGGCCAAATGAGGTTATTTGAGAAAAGAAATAGGGTAAGAGTTTAGATTTGGTATTCTCATATTTGTTTATGCAAAACTAAGAAATGTGTATTTGATTATTGGAGAGGACAAAAATAAAGGAAATGTAGCCATTTGGCTTCACACTTTCCTTTTCTTCTTCTATTAAAACCATGACCGGGTGACTGAGTAGAGCTGCTGTATAATTTTTCCCTGTGACTTTGCTAAATCTGCAAACTGAAATTAAGGCAGCAAGCTTGTAAATATCATTAACTTACTAGTGTGCTACATAAGGTCACTGATGTCTGTACATGGAACAATAAAATGGGAAAACAAAGATATCTGCTTCAATGTTTTTTCTACTCTGATCAAGTGGAAGCAAGAAAAGTCACAAATTAACACGCTTTTCACTGTTACACTGAGCAGGGCATTTAAAAATAGTGCTGCTTCAACAAAACAGAAAAGGACTCAGGCATTATTCTCATATATCTTTCTTGATCCTAGATTTGAGCAGGGCCATTCCATCTGATTGTAACTCCTGTAGGTAAGCAGATGGTCAGGCAGCACACCAAGAATTATAATAATCTATGTGGGATGTTCCTAAGACATGAGTTAATGCTTTCAGACCCATAAAGCTTGGGATTTTATGGAGATGAACCACATTATAAACTCACTTGCAAGCGTGTGCTCATCAAAATTGCTTCCGCTGAATCAACAGTTCAGCTCATTTGCACCCCCCTGACCTTCTGGAACTGACCTGCGAGATGCATCCTCAAATCCGTTTCTTCTTTCTGAAGACAGAAGTTAGATATAGAAAAATACACGTGACAAGCAGTATTAATGTGCACTTTAGGGTTCAGATTCCCTGATCTAAAATAAACATGGAAAGCAAGGTAGGTCACACTGTGATAAACAGGGATTTTCAATTGTGATCCTTGTCTCCCTAAGGTTTCAGGAGATACTACCAGAGATGATTTTGAAGGAGATGGGAAGAAGTGTAAAGGGAAAGATTCGCCATGGAAAACTGATCTCCATGACTTCCTCATAATAAATAGGGAGTCAGTTGCAGGGTAGTGGAAAGAAGGCCAGGCTCAGAACACAAAGAGCTAGTGAACTGTGGCTGTGACACTTACTACTTGTATTAATCAGCATTTCATCACTATGAAGACATACTGACAGGCTGCCTATGGTAAAGACAGGTCTATTTTAGTTCTTGACCCTGGAAGCTTCAAAATTCAAGATTAGGTGGCCTCATTGGTTTGGGCTTCTGGTGAGGGTCATACACATCATGGCACTCACATCTGGAAAGAGGAAGCAGAGACTGAGATGCCAGGCTCCCAGGATCCCTTTCATGGGTACCCCTCCAGTGACCCAAGGTCACCCCCCTAGACCCCAGCATTTGAAGGTTCATTGCACCTCCCAAGGGTGCCATTTATATACGGACCTTTGGGGACACTCATTCCAGCCATAGTGCTAGTTAATGGCATCAAGAAGTCCTTTAAACTTTCAGGTTCAGAGTCCTCTTCCTAAAATGAGGACAACAAAGAATATTACGTCAATCTAGGATGACATTGTTTCATCGTGTACTACAAAGTTGGGACTACAAGAAACTAAAAATACATATCTCATTAAAAATTATAGGGTACCTTACATTGGGTTAGTAAGCTTGTAGACAGCTTTGAAATGATTCATTTAAAATTTTTGCTAGCAATTATCATTTACAGAAATCTACTACCAAGTACACATTCACAAACACATAAGAAATTTATTAACACTTCTCATTGCAAAGTTACTGTTGAGTGCAACATATGTATCAATTTCAGCAACTGAAGAAGTGAAGTAATTCATATTATGTTTATGTACTGCTAGGGAAATTTTTGTTTTTATCTGTTTTTCATTTTCGCTTTTACAATACACATTCATACTATAGCAAGGTTTTATAACAATTTTATGAAAATCTTAAAAAGTAAAGAGGAAAGTTGAGGATTTCAACAAATTTAGAGACAAACATGAGGAAAGGTTGTTATCTGGGGAGAGGACACAAATACAGTGCCCGGCACCTATCTGGCTGACAGAAGACTTTCTAATGGAGTTCTCCTTTCCCGCCAGGTGCAGATGTACAGAAGAACAAGAGGCGGAGCAAATGAGCCAACAATGAGCAAATCAGAGAGCAGAGAGGAAAAGCAAACCAGGACCAGGGTAGCAGGTTCATTTTGACAGAAATAAAGGACGCGTGAAAACAGCACAGAAGTTGACTGGGTTGCTGGAGTGGATGCTTCGCTGCATCGGGTCCCACTGCAAAATGAAAGTGCTCAATTTCCCTCTGCCAAAGGCATTGCCGGCTCATGGCCCAGTGCCTCTCATGGCCGTGCCTTTGGCTGGAGGGAGCTGCTTCGCCCAAAGCTGCGTCTCCCTTTCCCGGGGCAGGGAGCACCCAGTGATTGGTGGCCATAGGGTTACCGGGCCCAGTAGCCCTCGCTTCAGCTGGAACAACTCTGAAGGGCCAACCCAGCTCTCACCCGTGGGAAGGATTGGCCAAAGCTTCTGTTGCAACTACATCATAGTTTAACCTCTCCCAAAACTCTTCTCTTCCTCCTCTACCTGTGTTAATCCTTGGAGCACTTAACTAACAAACTACTGCCTTTAAATCTCCTTATCAGAGCTGTTTTCAAGGGACCCAACTGTTAAGGCTTAGACATAAAATGTCCCTCAAACTTTTCAGGTAGTCAAAGGTGGGGCTTTTGAAAGATGATTGTTGGATCATGGAGCCAATGTAGTCATCGGTGGATTAGTGCACTGAGGAGTTCATAGTTGAATGCGCTGTTGGGAGGTGAGAGCAAGGTGGGAACAGGAAGGTCACTGGAGGTGTGACCTGGAAGGATGTTGTGATGGCTGAGACATTGTGTCAACTTGCAAAGTTTAGAAGTTTAAGTGACTCAGCAGGGAGCCAGGGTCCTTACTTTGTAAACATCTTCTTTCTGTGCAAGAGGAGAGCAAGGAGATTCTGTGAGTGCTACACCCGCCCTGGGGAGGGGTGGGGGTTGGCCCGTGTAGGATATAAGGGTGGAAAAGACGCTTGCTCTTCCCCTTTCTGCTCTTCTTGCTTTGCCTCTTCCGCTGCATTAAACTGTTGCACCTGCCCCATGCCACCCTGCCTTGGAGCCAGCCGATTATGGACTGAAACCTCCATGAACTGTGAGCTGAATAAACCTTTCCTTCCTTCATTTTGAGTGATGGGTATTTTGTCTCAGCAAGGAGAGAAAAGTAACCAAGATGGATGTAATTCTTGTCTCCAGCTCCTCCCTGCTTTCTCTGCTTCCCAGCCACCATGGCATGAACAGCTTTCCTCTCCATGCCCCTCTCCCATGCAATTTCTGCATTAGAGCCAACCAACCATGGACTGAATCCCGTGAAACATGAGTCAAAATAAACCTCTCATTCTCTAATTTTCAGATGTTAGGTATTTTGCCCCAGTAATAGAAAATCTGACTAGAGACACTTGGTTTCCAAAACAGTCCTAGGAAGCGAACTCTGTTACAGGATTTTGGAGATAGATTGCTTACTGGTGATGTAGAGAACTGAGTAGGTCACAGGGATCAAGTGTCAAACTTGTTCAGCCACAGTGATCTTGGAATGGGACAGCAATGAAGAAGAACAGCACTTGAAAGGGACGGTGCACATCAGTGTTGTAAGGGCCATGGAATAAGAAAAACCTGACAGATCCAGGGTGATTAGCCCCACTGTAGAAGTGACCAGAATTCAAGCTGATGCTAAAGGGAGAGCGTGCATGTGAGGGGAGGGAAGGATGCTTATAAAAGAGCCTTTGAGTGAGGGGGAACAGTGCTCTGACACAGAAAACCACCTGCAAATGACGGGAAATGCAAAATGGCCAGTGCATCTCTACAGAGGGGAAGTGAAGTAAGATAAAGAATGGCGTTTGAGGGAGCTGGAGAAACAACCAGGAACCAATTTACAGTCACGGCAGGATTTTTGTGATTATCTAAAAATCAATGACAAGCTATTGGAAGATTTGAAGCAAAAAACCTACAATGTGAGATTTATCTTTTAAAAAAAATTCTAGCGTTTTGTAAACTGACATAAGGAGCAAAATGGAAATGAGGAAAGCAGGCTTGTACTAGCTGTTTCAGGGTCCGGTGTCAGGAGCCTCATCTGTAAATAGTCGCTAAACCACTTTCTTGGTGATGGGTAGGCCAAATCCACCTCCATCTGCTGGTGGACGTCTCCAGAAACAATCTCTGAGAGTTCCCTTGAGTTTAAGATGTATACACTGGCAGGTGTATGCGCCACAGCAGCAGGGACTCCATTGAGTTTCACCGGTTATGCTGTTAAAGGGAATGCAGCAAGTTCCCGTGGGCCATTCACGCCTTGTCCTGAACGGTAGATTTGAGCACAGGTACCAAGAGGGCGGGGCAACTGATGCAGCAGGAGGGGGAAGCAGCCTGCTCATTTTCCTCTGTGGTTATGAGCACGTTGAGGATGGGAGACACCCAAGAAAATGCCCAGAGGCCGGAAATCTTCACTGAATGGGCTAAAGTAAACTTCTGGGTCAAGGTCTAACTTTATGATTTGAAGTTCTTTCAAAGTAAAAGCAGCTGTCATGTTTCCACAGCCTTTGTTTTTCATTTCCTGTGTGTTTGTGTTTTCTTGTTTTATTTTGCTTCACAATACTTGGGATCAAACCCAGGGGCATTCTAACACCGAGCCACATCGCCAGCTACCGCCCCGCCCCCAGCTTTGAAACAGGGTTAGTGAGACTAAATTGCCCAGGTTGGGCTTGAACTTGTCATCTTCCCACCTCAGCCTCCTTAGGTCCTGGGATTACAGGCCTGCACCACCACGCCCGGCTTGTTTTGCTTTGTTTTTAAAAGGAGAATTTGAATATCTGCGTGCGTTCTAAGCCAGCTGTGTAAACCAAATGATTTCCAGTCCTTCCTTTTAGACCTGAATCTGTAGACAAGTCTGCCACCTCTTGACTGACAGACAAACGCTCTGACAGCTGTGGTCTTTCTGAGCACCGCTTTAGAGCCTGAGGCTAAAGCTGACAGCACCACTCGAGACCACTCAAGTCTTCTGAACCTTTCGATGCTGCTCAGAACCGAAAATCAATTTTATGTAGGAACAGGAAGCGATCCATATTGAGGAGGCCTGCACAGGTGAGTCCGCGCCCTCTGTCACGGTTATAAATTAGGACATTACATATTCATGCTCAGAGACCCGGTAGGATGCGAGTCAGGAGATAAGAAAACAGTGACACCTAGTGGTCGGCTGGTTGCATGACTGTTGTGCAGACCGCTGAGGCTAGAGCTCATACCTGGTTCCCAGCACTGACTTTGCCTTTGCACGCCTGGGAATCCTGTGACTTCAGGAAGATTCTGATCTCAGACTAGGTTCTACCAATAACATTCATCCCTCCATATCCTCTGCCAGGGTTTTTACTTTCAGAACAAGCACTCATCTCTACAGTTGTCACATTTTAAGCTGCACCATAAGATTTAGTAAATAACTGCGTTCATTCAGCATTTGAGAAAATATAAAATTCCAGAATTTGCCCCCAGCTTTCAAAATAAGGTTTATCATTCAGTCAGCAAATGTACACAGTATTGTGCACCCACACGATACCAAACGATGAGTAGAAGGGATTATTTCCTTTTCTGGAAATTATATTCTTATTGGGAAAGACAGGCAGTAATGTACACAAACATGTGTACATAAGTGTTTCATATTCATAATGATGTTTGATAACAGAAAAGGAAAGATATACTTCTGTTTTCTTTCCTTTTTATTGATATGTAACTTATATACAGCAATGTATGATTATCTTAAGCTTGTTTAATTTCTGCGGTAAATTTAACCACCACTCCAGACAAAAATACCAAATTATCCATTTATCAGAAGTCTTTTTTCATCTCCTTTTCCCTTTTCCCCACAAAAGTAATCACCATTCTGACTTCTGTCACAATATGTTTATTTAGCCTGTACTATGGACTTGGTTGTTGGTTTTTTTTTTTTGTACTTATTTGCAGTATATAATGATTACATTAATTATGGGAAATTAGTACATGTATGGAACACATCTTAATTCCTTTTACATTCTCTTTCCCCTCCCTAATCCTGCTCTCCTCTCTCCCTCCACTTCTTGGTCCTTTTCCTATTTGCAAAAATCTATCTCTCTGTTTCCTATTATCTAACTTTTATTTTGCTCTTTTATATTTTGGGTTTCTCATATAAGAGAAACCTTGTGATATTTAACCAGTGTCTGATTTATTTCTCTTAGCATTGTAGACTTCTTATAAATGAAATTACATCATATATATTCTTTTTATGTCTATTTTATTTGCTTAACGCCTTGTCTGTGAAATTAATTCATGTTGCCACATGGAGCAATAATTTACTTATTTTCATTACTGTCTAGTTTTCCATCTATGATGCAAATATGTTACAGTTTATACTATTATATTAGTTAGGTTTCTCTAGAGGAGCAGATTAAATATAAATTATATATATGATTGCACAAAGGATCTATGAGGTAAGCCTACAGGACAAGAACGTTAGAATCCCAGTGGCCACCTTTGGGATCAGAGACAGAAGAATCCAAAATGGCCATCCACACCCTGGAGAGCTGCAGGATCCAGTAGCAGCTGACAGTCAAAGGCTTGTAAGCTCACTGCAGAGTCACCAGTGCAAGTCTGTGTCAGAAAACTCGGTAGTTTGCATTGTAAGACTGAAGATTATGCACCGGAAACCTGAAGGAACTTCTAAAGGCAATGATGAAGACTAGAGATCCTCTGAAGAAAGAGGAAACCTTTCTTCTTCCTTCCCTTTTTAGTTTGTCCAAGCTACAAGCCTATTGGTTGAAGCCACGCTAATCTAGGGTGAGTCTTCCTGTCTTAATTTGCTGGCCTTCATGTCACCCATCTGTAGACACACTCCAGAATTTATTAACCTGCTAGGTAGCTTCTGCCTTAGTCAAGTTGACATGTTACCACAATCACAAGTGTTCACCTACTTTTGGGTTACTTCCCATTGGAGATTTTTATGAATAAATTTTAATTAACACTTTGTATGTGTTTTGATGAAAATGAGCATTGTTTCTAGAGCACATGTCTAGGATTAAAATTACTGATCTATAAATCAGACTACTTACATAATTTGCAGGGCCCAGTGCAAAACGAAAATCCAAGGTCACTTATTCAAAAAATAGGAGAAAATATCACTAGAAGTTTTTCCTTTTATTCTCTCTCTCCCTCTCAACTTGTCATGGCATTTACCTGCTGTTCGATGTCATTCTAAGTTACAAAATCTTTAAACATTAGCTCATATTTTACATTCATTTTTGTGCAATAGCAATGTCAGAGCATTTAATCTGTTTGCAAATTACTAAATTACATAATTCATACTTCATAGCTTGTACGTGCATATGCATTTCATTCTTGGAAATGTTAAATGAAGCTACGTTAAATATTTTTACTTCACTTCTTGTTACATGTGTTACATGCTAACACTTCCTATCTTCACTTTACAAGTGATAAAGAGATACTAAAAGGAAAAAGATTGTCAGGCTGTGTGTGTGTATGTGAGTGAGTGTGTGTGTGTATGTGTGCTCCTTAAAATGGTGTTATCTTCTTTCAAAGTAAATTCTGATTTGCATGGAAACAAAGCCTCTCACTGGCTTTCAGAGCTGACCGTTTATCACATATTCCTTTGAGTCTCCTTGAACTTCCTGTCATTGTGGTCCCACTGGAATTCTATGCTTTGGGACATGGGAAAAACTAGGCATGACTGAGGAAGCAAGAAACAGTGGCAGATACACAAATTTTACATCCCTCATATGCCAAGGTTTAGGCTCCATAGTCTCTAAAGACTTCACTTCAAACAACAAATTTAAAGACAAAATTAATAAAAATGCCACTACATTGACAGCAAAACATTAAACTATACATAGGGCTCCTCTGAGTTTGGAGCTCTGAGCAGCAGCACAGGTCACTCGTCCATGAACCCCGTGCTGACAAACTCTTTTCCAAAGAAGCTGCACCAATGCAACGCTTCTGCCAGCAATGTCAGAGAGTTCCAGTTGCTCCAGCATGTCACTATCACTTCATATTGTTTAACCATCAAAGCAGAAGGGAGCTAGTATCTCATTGGGGTTTAATTTGCATCTCCTTGGTGACAAATGATGTGAAAAAGCCTGTTTTCTAATTTGATATCTTCCTTTGTTCAAATTTTTGCTTATTTTTATATTGGGTTCTCTATCTTTTTCTTGATGATTTGTAGGAGTTACATTTTCTGCATTATTTTGATGTACATATTGCAAATATCTTCTCTTGGTCTGTACTTTTTCACTACTTAATAGTATCTTTTGATAAACAGTGGTTGTTAATTCTAATGAAATCTAACTTACTAATCTGTAACCTTATAGTCAGCCTTGATGTCTTGATGTGATCATCTTGGCTATTTTAGGCCCTTCTGAAATAAAAAACCCTCAAAGGGTCTATGCACTAAGCTAGCATTTTTAAAACTCTTCAGGTCATAGTTGATTAAATTACTAAAATGGAAGAATTACGGGAAGCTAGACTACTTCTGGGTTGGGACTAAACCAAATTGTTAATGTTGTACTTTGCTTTTCTAAACAAAAAAAGAAGGATCTTTAGTTTCTTTTCACATACTCTGTCTAATTTGCATGCCTGGCAGATACAGTCACCAACTGAATTATTATCAACAGTTGTTACATAGGGAATTTGGGGGTGGTGCTCATGAATGCCAAGGTCATTCAACACTTGCTAAGATTTTCATCTTCTTTAATTGCCACCATTTTTCATGACACTGACTAACTTCTGTGGCTATCTGCAAAGTCTTCCAAAAGCCATTGTTTCTGTTGTTAGGAGTACTGTTTCTATTTTCCATAGTAATTCTCAACCTCAAAATGGTAAAGAAATGACCAAAACAGCATCACAATTCTTTGAAATGAAGGGAAAGTTGCTCAATATTCAGACTATATATATATATATATATGCCCAGAATATATGTATATATAACAATATACTGCATAATATTCATTATATTAGGATATACATATATTCTTCCAGTTTGTGGCTTGTCTCTTAACTCTCCTTTAGTACCTTTTAATTAGCAGGTTAATATAGTCAAACTTATCCATCTTCTTATTTCTGGCTAGCCTTTATGTTTAAGAAATGTATTCTCCAAGAGTCAGGCATTCTTCTATATGGTCTTCTAAAATCTTCTAAAATGTTTTGCTTTCATATTTAGTTCTTGTATTCGTTTCCTAGGTCTGCTATAAAAATGCATCAAAAATTGGGATACTTAAATGACTAAAATTGATTCCCACAATTCTGGAAGCGAGAAGTGTAAAATCAAGATGTCATCAGGATTGGTTCCTATTAAGGCCCTTGAAGAAGCATCTGCTCCATGTCTTTCTCCTGGTTTCTGATGTTTTCCAGCAGTCTTTGGTGTTCCTTAGCTGAACAACACATCACTCCAGTCTCTTCCTTTATGTTCATGAGACATTCTCCCTCTGCACACACCTCTACCCAAATGTGTCCTTTTTATAAGGATGCAGTCATGCTGGATTTTGGGCCCACCCTACTCCAGTAGCATTTTATGCTAAATTAACTGTATCTACAATGACCTTTTTTCTAAATAAGGTCACATTCTGAGGCACCAGAGATGAGGATGTCACCCTAAGAATAATTCAACCTATAGTGGCTCATTAGTACACATTAAAGTATTCTTGCGTGTAGTGTGAAATATCGTAATTACTCAGACTATTCATTGCAAATCCCATCCTTTCCCTGCTAATCTGAAATTCCTCCTTCATCATTTACCAAATGTCTGTAAATGTAGAGTTCTGTACACTGTTTCACTGTTTTTATCTATTGATTTATTTATTTTTATTAGCATGTTTGCAGCACATGATTACATTCATCAGGAAGAGTTGGCACATGTAGATAACACATCTAATTCTTTCTACGTGTCCTTCCTTGTTTCACTGTTTTATTTTTTATCTGTCACATTGTCTTACTGTCATTGTGTAGGTCTTGAGATGTGTGAGAAAAGAATCTCTAAACTTCAAAAATTTCTTGTTTTTTGGAGTATTTCCTATCCCATTGAAAATTTGTAATTGCTTTGTTAAGTTTAAGAGTTGTTACAATTTTTATTGGAATTATATTGAATTTATGACCTAATTTGGAGATACGGTAAATCTTCAACCCATAACTACACCCTACGTCTCTCCATTCAAAAAGATCTTCTTTAGGGTCATTCAGTGAAATAAATTTCATATATTTTCCCATAAAGGTGTTGCATGATCTATGTGTCTTTCATAGTATTATAAATGGCACTTTCATTTCATTTTCTAACCAATTATTGTTGACATATAAATGTGAAATTGCTTTTTCAATATTGAATTCAGGTCTAGAAACCTTGTAAATGCTCATATTAATATTTTAAAAGATACTTTTCCACTGTGCATGCATAAAATCATTGTCTATGAATAATAGCTCCCTCATTTCTAATTCTTATAATTTTATTTGTTTATTTAGCCTTATCACAATTGCCAGGACATAGAGCTTTATATTGAATTCAGAAAGAATAACAGGAGACATATTTGCTTTGCTCTTGCAGTATTTCACCATTAATTATAGACCCATGAGAGTTTTTAAAAGTCTTCATTACTGATAAACAAGGAAGTTTTCTTCTATTTCAAAGTTGCTATATTTTCACTGTTAACTGAAAGGGCTCCCAATGACAAACGTGGGACAAAATTAAGCAATGGATAAATAAATAAATAGTACTGAGTGCTGATGCAAAATATAAAATAAATATGTTTGAGTTGAAGTACTCTTTTTATTCTTGGCGTGATATGATAAAAAGACTTCTTTACAACATCTTTTCAAAAGAAAAAAAGTCCTATAACTCCAGGCTAATTGTGAGAAAAACATTTTTCAAAACTAAATACTGATGGAATCTTCTACAGAATACCTGGCCAATACTCCTTAAAACTTTCAGGGTCATTTAAAAAAAAAAAAAAAAAGAAAGAAAGAAAAGAAAAGGAAACAAAAGGCAAACTATCACAGACCAGAGAAGACTGGGGAAGCACGATAACCAAACACAATGTGGTATTCTGAATTGGATCCTGGAAAAGAAATGGAAAAAACTAGAAAAATCTAAATAAAATTTGTTTACTTAACATTAATGTGCCAATAAAAATTCTTAATTTTTAAAATTTACCATAGTATTGTACTGCTATTCTGAGAAACATACAGAAACTGCAAAGTCTTTGTGAGTCTTCTGTATACAAAGTACAGAAGTAAAAACTAAACATTCTCTTTTGAAAAAAAGTGCGATATTGGTACAAAAACAAACCAAAGAGAAGAATAAAAATCCACAAACTGCCCCCTACCTATATCATCAACGATTCAAGAAAATGGCTAAAGCAAATCAACATAGAGTGAAAGTCTTCTAACAATAGTACAGAAACAAGAACACGTATGTAGGAAAAAAAATCCCTACTTTTTTCCTACATATGCATAGTTTGATTTACCATGTTTTGCATATATAATTATAAAAATTAAAATGGTAACATGTTTGAGAAAAAAGAATACTTTCAGCCTTGGGCTACACAAAGATTTCTTCGATGTATAACCAAGAGGTCAAAATGGATCTTTAAAAATTTTGGATTTTTTTTTAAAAGAAGCTGTTCTTCCAGCCTCTTCATGCTGAGAGAGGAAACTGTAAACCCCAGGCCTGATGCTAATGAAAATTTAATATTCCCTGGGTCATCTGGTGGGCCAAAGCCTGGCCAAATCCACATAGGTATGTTCCCTGGCTTTTGTTCTACCGCTTCTATAAGTCTGAGTAGAGGCGGACTAGCAACCCTCCCAATTTGGTCAAATTGTGAATAAACTCATTTTCCATTTTTATGGGCTTTTCTCCTATCTAATGGCAGGCAGGCAAACAAATCTACATAGTGAACTCAGAGTCCAGATTCAAGTCTTTGAGAGTCCCTCAGCAAGAGGTGGGACACCAAAGCGCTGTTGCCGAGTAACAAATATTAAAAAATTGGATCTTATCAAAACTAAAAATTTTTGCCCTTGTAGACATCATTGTAAAAATGAAGTGACACGTTATGAACTGGGAAAAATATTTGCAAGTCATATATCTGATAAAGGATACTTATGGAGAATACATAAAAGGCTCTTACAACTCGGTGATTAGAAACCCAAATGCCAGCCAGGCGTGGTCATGCACGCCTTTAGTCCCAGCACTTGGGAGGCTGAGGTAGGAGGAGCTTTGTGAGTTCAAGGCCGGTTTGGGCTACAACACAAGCACAAGGCCAGCCTGAGCTACATAGTACGACCCTGCCTCAAAAAATTAGGGCTGAGAGATTGGCTCAGAGGCTTAAGTGTCTGTCTGGCAGGCATGAGGTTGTGAGTTCAATCCCTAGTGCCACAAAAAAAAAAAAAAGAAAGAAAGAAAGAAAGAAAGAAAGAAAGAAAGAAACCCAAATGCCTACCAGCAGAAAGCAGATCAGTGGTATATTCATATAATTTGAATTCTCAGATGTTTATCTTTCTAAGCAAAGAAACTGGCATGCTATAGAATATCTCCATATATATAATATATATATCATACATATATAAATTAATTTCAGATATCATAATTGGAAACGTGAAAATAAAACAATAAGGTTTCCACAACCTAATTTAGATAATACATGTTTGTGACCTTAAGGTAAGCTTTTATTTTAATTTGTAAATAGGACACAAAAGATAATGACTCTAAAGAAGATAATTAGATAGACAAGTAGATCATGTTACATTTTAGAATTTATTTTATCAAGAGACACTACTGTAAGTGTAAAAAGGCAAGGCACAGGGAAAGATACCTGCAACACATGTAGCTGCTAAAGGCCTAATACTCAGTATATGTAAGAAATTCTTTCAAATAAATTAAAAAATAAAATGAAAGATAACCTAGTTGAAAAAATAGTCAAGAAATTTGAGCAGATTCACCACAAAAGAGCACATTTGAATGGCTAATAAGTTTGTTTAAAAGTCTCTATATCATTAATCATCAGAAATACCAATCAGGGCTGAGGATATAGCTCAGTGGAACAAGCGCCTGCCTGGTAAGCACAAGGTTCTGAGTTCAATTTCGGTACCAAAGCAAAAAAAAGAAGAAAAAGAAAAATGCCAATGAAAACCACAATGGTGTCTTTCTAGGCTGTCTAAAATAAATAGCTAAAATGATGAAGCCTCAAAATACCAAGAACGTGGAAGAAGAAATGTCATTCACAGTGAATGGGAGTGTAAAACTAGTACAATTCTTTGGGGAAACTTTTCTGGCATTAAGTACTTGAGTTGAATTTGTGTCTAGCCTGTGACCCCACAGTTACATTCCTAGGTGTATATCTAACAGAAATGTATGTACCTATGCAAATGATATGTACAAAAATGCGCAAAGCAGCGCGATTGCTAATGGTGCCAAACTGAAAACAATGTTTCTTTTTTGCTTTATTTTGTTTTTGTTTGTTTGTTTGTGGGGGTTTTGTTTTGCTTTGTTTTGTTTTGTTTTGTTTTGTTTTGAGTACTGGGAATCAAACCCACAGCCTTGTGCTTTTTGGGCAGACACTGTGCCGCTGAGCTATATCCCTAGCCTGGAAACAGTCTTAATGTCTCAAAAATAGAATGAATAAATAAATTCAGGCATACAGTGGATAACTACAACTAAAAACAACAACACAGAAAACTTTTATAAGCACAGTATTGAATGCAAAAAAAAAAAAACAGACATGATAAACAGTAAATCACATTGGGGAAAAAAAACTAATTGGTAACTGAGTGATTTCTGCATGTCTAGCATTGCTTTACTTCTTAGACTGGGTTGTTGCTTACCAATGTATATACTTTGTCATAACTTACTGAGCTAGAATGTTTATTTTTGTGTATTTTTCTGCATGTGCATCTTGATTCACAATTACATTTTTCTGTAAAAAGTATAGACTATTTCTCCCAAAAAATTTTAAAAGATTTGATGAGAAAATACAATATAGGATTTAAGCATTAGATAAAATTGGGATTTAAGCAGATGGCATTATATAAAAATCACTAGTACTTACCTCCAAATATCCACACAGAATGGCAAAGTAAACCAAAAGGATTTTAGAAATCACCCAAGACTCTCTCGTTTTCTTCATCTGCAACCTCCCAACCCTTTTCAGAGAACTTTATCTGATCAATTATTTTTCTTGAACTGCCACCAACTCTTCAAGTTTAGTTTAGAAATAGTCATATTAATACAGTCTAATACAATTGATACAATCTCAGTCTACCCCTGACTATACTTGAGTGTTCAGGAATGAGCATATTTTTCTATCTGCAATGCACTTTACAATATAGCAATCACACACTACACTTTCTATAAATTAATAAATTATACATTTTAATATCCATATATTTACAGTTCACACCTCAAATGTATTTGCTTTATCTTCTTAAGGGTAAGAAGCATACAAGGAAATCAAACAAAGCACAAGCTTTGGAATTAGATTAGCCAGGGCTCAGGTGCCAGTTCTGCTACTCGGTAAGCCAGCCACATGTCTGAGCCTGCCTCCTGGGTTTGAAACTCAGGACATGTGACTAACCTGCAGAACTGTTGCAAGGACTGAATGAGGTAGGAAATGTAAAATGCTTGGCATACTGTCTAACTCCAAGTAAGAATTCAGTAACTTTTTGCTATTGTTATACATCATCTATGGAGACCATTTAGAAATTAAACTAGAGTAGGAAAAATATGTACTGTTTTGTTTGTGATACTAATACTTGGAGGTGGGTAGGGGGTACTAATTTCTTGTGTTTTTAATCAGAAAACCTAGAAACCCATTGTACATCAGGCGACACAAAATTAAGATCACAATGAGTTAAATCATGGTGAAAAGGGTTGTAGTGCTGATAGGTAGACGAAAACATCCAAATATGTTGAGTCATTTTAAAAATCTTTAAAAGGTCCAGTGTTTATTTTGTTGTGAAAGGGGTTGCTACCACTCAAAGTCGACAGAGCTGGGTAGGAAGATAGTATTTAAAGTTACTAAGGAACCTCCCAAAGGTGAGACTGGGTCACAGGTAAAACAAAAGTTATGACGAAACCTTCACATCAATGCGTGGGAAATATCACCTGCATATCTAGTAGAGTCTCAGGTCACACTTGTGTTTCCTGAGGACAGAATGAGGAGTTAACAGCAAAGGGAAAGGTGGATGGCCCTCTGATGAGTACTGAGGGGGAACTTGAAGAAGAAAGGAGAAAGAGGAGAGGCATTCGAAAACTCCTGGTCCCAAAGAAGCGCCAGCCCCCTCTGGGGAGGGAGTCTCCATCACCCACTGGCTACATCCATTCCCACTTGCTGGTAGGAGCAAAACCTGTATGGAACAGCAACTATTCAAGTGAAGAAAGGTTAGAAGATAAGGGAAGAATATGCCTATGTCGGCTTTAGATCCTGTTTCAGACCATGATTGAATCCTATTTCAACAAAAATGCATGCAAGTCCTAAAGTTTAAATATAAAAAGGGGGGGGTTGATGGAGGTAAGCTAACATAGTTTGTAATTAAACAGGCAGGAAATGGCAATTCAAGGTAACAATGACGATGCACTAATAACATACAGCCTTTCCTCAAACGTTCGGAAATTACAAGTGAATCAGTAACGTAGAAAAACAGAAACCATGCTAGTTGTTTCAACAGGGAGAATTTACTATAAGGAACTGGTTAAACAGATGTTACAGAATTAGAAAAGAAAAAAGGACAGATCTATGACAAATGAGAGAGGGACCAAGAGATGTAGGGAGGGGACATAAAAAGAATTAAGATGCGTTATGTACGTAGAGCAACTCCCCACAATGAATGCAATCATTATGTACTGCAAACATGTAGTAGTAAAATTTTTAAAATCATAGAGAATACTGGGATTGAAACAGAGGGTAACGAATGGAAGCAACCGCCACCCTCAAAGCGGAAGAAATAAAGAGGACCGCGGGTTACATCCAGGAAGAGGAGCTTCAGGAAACCCCAACTTGGGACCCTGAGATGTACCAGTTTTCCCAGGAGGTGGAGTGAGGCAGACCCCGGGAGGACAAGAAGAAGCTGGAAACAAAAACCAAAGGCGGCTGGAGCCGGCTGCTCATGCCCTGGTAGAGGCTCGCGCGTGGCACAGCTGGGAGGAGAGCGGGTACCCCGCAGGGAGCCCCGCCCTTCCCTAGCCGCGGCCCCTTCCCAGCGTCTCCACCTGGTCTGTGCAGTTCAGCCTAAGGGACACCCTGGCCCGGACGCCTTCCTGTTTTAAGTCTTTCTGGGAAGGGAAGAAATAGCACCATTAGGGGCTCTGAACATACTGTTCTTTCTCTTCTTTCCCACCAAAATAAAATTTTTTCAGTTACCAGATTCTTGGGGGTGGGGGTAAATTAAGGGTAGTTGACTCAGTTCTAGGGTCTTGCTCTTTATCTGTGCATTTGAAAACTGGCCTATGTGGAGGAATGAGACGTTTGTCTTTCTTCAGGCTTTACAGGGGTCTGGAGAGGACCCGCGGCCAGGCCGGCTCTCCGTCTCGCACTCCGACAAGGCGCTGCTGCCCTCTCCTTGCGCTTCCTCTCTCCCGTTATGCACAGCACGGGATCGGGGACCCAGGCCCCCGCCTAGGCTTGCGGGGCTTCAGAAGCGTCGCTGGACTTGGGTTCTTCTGCCCTTCTGGGTGACATGGGAGAATCCCTAACGGCAGGTGGTGTGGGCTGATCGACCTCAGAACCCGGTCTGAATGGAGTCCGGTAAAGCCTGTCCCTTTCATCCCCCTTCTTCTGGTATTAAACCAGGGTTTTAAAGGTCAGATGAGCCCGCAAGCCGGAGTCGCTCCGCAAGGTACGTGCTCCTCGCTCGCCTCCCTGGAGCGCGAGCTCACCTGCGCGGTGACCGGGTTGGCTGAACCGAACCCGGTGCCTGGAGTAAAAAGGGGTGGGGCGCTAGCTGGTGTTTGCACCCCTCTGGGGAAGGCGTGGTACGCGCGGGGGTCCCGGATCACACTCCGGGTTTCGGGGAGCCTGGGCGCGCTGCAGCTGCAAGCAGCCACAAGCGCGCGGTGCCCCCAGATGTGACTGCGCCCCGCCCCCATGCGGGCCCCGGAGACCTCGGCGCAGGGCCGCGCAGCCCTGCAGCTGCTGCTGTCGCCTCTGCTGCTGCTCGCGGCGGCTCCGTCTGGCCAAGCAGGTACGTGGGTGGCGCAGCGAGTTGAGCCCCTGGGTTTCGCTTTCTGGTTCCGGGTCACCCCGTTTTCGCCCCTCTCCGGACAAAATTGGGCTGGGATGGAGGAATTGGGTGGCGATCACTCTGATCCGTGCCCACGGCTCGAAATTTAAGACGAGTCACCGTCACCTCGAGGGGCGCCCTCACCAGCGCGTCCCGGGCTCCCACCCCCGCCGCCGCGGGCTCCGTGGTGTCTCACTCTCGGACACTCTCGGTCCTGAAATAGGAGCGCGGTGAGGCCGAGCTTTCCAAAATCCAACCCCCGAAAAGGGTCTGTGCCGAAGAGACAGGATCTAGAAGAGGCTGCACTTCTAAAGTAACATTTCTCACACCCCTTTCTGGGTGGGTTAGGTTGTGTAATGCTAAAAATTCCTCTGCTTAACATGGCATCAACTTTTTAGGAAAGTCTTGATGTTTTATTTCAGTTAAACTGTAGTTTCTGCTGCTCCCTCAAGGTAGGTGGGACAAAGACTCTCATCCACTCTGTAAGCTCTCAGGGGACAGAAGTTTCACCTGGAAATGTGTTCTGTGGGCCATTCCTATGTCCTATTTCTCGGAGAAAATGAAGAACTGGGGTCAGCATTATAGAAACAGACAAAATAAGAGACTGTTTGACTTTCCTGCTCACGTGTCTTTCCTTATAATTCTTCAAAGGTTTCCCTTGCTCTTAGAGTCATTCTCAGATCTCCTGCAGGGGCCGGTGTGGCCGTCTCCAGCCTTAACTTAATTCTTTAATCCTTAATTACTGCTGTTCTTACTTTTGTTTCAGTTCCTAAAGCAAGACAAACTGTTTCCTATTTCAGGGATTCATGCTTGCGGCTCCCTCTGACCGAATGTTCCTTCCACTTAACTGTCTGCTCGGATTTGGCATCTCACCCTTTAATCCCTAGAGGGAAAAATGCAATTCATTATGTCTGTGAACAAATAAACCTAACTTTAGTTATGAATCTTTCAAATACTATCTGAATATTACTTGTAAAAAGCAATGCTTTGTTCAAGCTGATACAGTGTGATGAACACAGTGAGGGTGTTTGCTGAAATGTCTCTTCTTTAATATGAATGCAGCCGCATTGGGTATTGCATTTCATAGAGAAGTTATACCAGAACTGCTTCACACACACACACACACACACGATTCTAGTGAACCAATTAAACTTTCATAATTTTTAAAACTTTTTATTTTGAACTTGAGACTTGCAGAAACAGCAAAGCATTTCCAAATGCCTTTCAGTCAGTTTTCCCTAATTTCAACATCTTTCATAACTGTTGTACAATATTTAGACCCAAGCAACTATTGTTAGTATAATTCTACCCACTAAACTGGAGACTTTACTTGAATCCTACTCGTTTCCCACTTGTTCTATTCCAGAATCCCACATCTCACTTTATGTTGAGTTGTTGTGTGACTTTCCTCTCCTAGAATTGGTGACAGTTCACAGCCTTGCTTTGCTTTCATGACCTTCACACTTTTGAAAGTGTTGGTCACTTGCTCCCCTTCATTTGATGCCTCCTCACAATTACATGAGCTATTTGTTTTGGGCAATGATTCACAGAAATTAAGTCTTTCTCAGTGTATTTCAAAGAGCTTGGGATACCAGTGGGCCTTCTTACTGGTGATGTTAATCTTAATCACTGGGTGATGTAGAGTGGCATCATCAGGGTTTCTGATTATAAAGTCAGTCTGGTTTTTCACTTTGTGATTGATCAGTATCTTGTGGTGAGGTAATTTACCATTATGCAAGTATTCTTTTTCTGCATTCTAATTTACACCCACTAACGTTAGTGTCCATCGATGGGTTTTGATGGCAACAATTGTTACATGACATAATGATTTTTTATTGCACTCTTCGACATATGTTAACTGAAATTCTACTGCAAAGAAGAGCTATTCCTTTTGCCTTGTCTACTTATTTACATATATCAGTATATACTCATTTATTTTATTTGAGTTATAATTGAATACTTTCATTATTAGTTTTGCTGCTCCTGTCGTTACAGCTCTGGCTAGCTGGCTCCTTCAGCTGGGTTCCCATGTCCTGTTAAGAAGCCCCATTTTTTCTGAGGATTTCATTACTTTCTAGCACCATGAATGGTCCAGACTCATCTTGTGTTTTCCCTGCCCCAAGCCTGGATTTAACCCTTTCCCCCCAAAGCTCTGATTCCTTCTCTTTGAGAATGGTGTTTAGAAACCAAGACCTGGGTGCTTGGCATGCTCATTACTACTGGGGTGTCATTTCTAGGCTCTCTGAGTAGACAGAGCCTGGACTTACAAATATGTATTCGAATCCAGTCATATATCACCATGCATATGCATACTAAAGACCATGAATCATATTGACCCTTCAGACTTTGATCCAAAGCTCAAGGTTCATTATTCTTTTTTTGAACCTGCTTTCTCCAACAGTAAGAAATCCAGATATTGTTATCTACAAAAGATTTTCTTGTTTGTTCAATTCTAGTACAAAGTAGTTTCAGAACTACTAACCCATGCTCCTGTGAAAAACATATTTACCAACTACATTACAGCATACGAGTGCGATTCTTTAATCTTTCAATTTATATTATCCAATCAAAATACTGTTGACCTAACTTACCGAAGTTTGTCCTTTTTTCCCCACACTTTCTCCCCCCATACTTTTAGTATGGTTATATTATTCATTTGTAACAGTTTAGATTTATTTCTTACTGTTTGGGTTTCATCTTGGGTTCCCCTACATGCTAGTAGATTTTAGTTGTTTGTGGAGTTGCAGGTATTTGGAGAGCACCTAAGCATGATTGTAAGAGTTGGCGCGCATGCTTGTAGTATACTCAGAGAAGTGTTGCTCCCTCCTCCATCCTGTTCCACACAACCTCCCGAAGGTAACTCATAGCCTTCATTTCTAGATTATCGTTTCTATACTTTTGCACCAATGAGAAGATATGCATGTGTTTTTACTATCCCCCTATCTTACCTGAAACATCACATACTTATGATACTGTTTTGCAGTTTGCTTTTTTTTTTAGCTTAACAGTATTTAAGTTATTTTCAAAGTAATACTTTTCTGCTTCATAAATCACTATTCCTAAAGGAAAGCCCCGACTATACCTGCTAAATTAATTTCAGAGCTAAACTATTTCCATATTTTGCTTCAATTTAGCATGAGAGCACCTTGTCTTAAACATACTGAATGCTAACAGTTAAGAGCCAGGTCTAGCCGGGTGTGGTGGCGCACACCTTTAATCCCAGCACTCGGGAGGCTGAGGTAGGAGAAGCGTTGTGAGTTCGAGGCCAGCTTGGGCTACAACGCAAGTGCAAAGCCATCCTGGGCTACATAGTGCGACCCTGCCCCAAAAAACTAGGGCTGGGGGTTTGGCTCAGTGGCTTCAGCACCTGTCTGGCAGGCGCGAGGTTGTGAGTTTGTTCCCCGGTGTCACAAAAAAGAGCCAGGTCTAACTCTGAGTTCTCTGCCACAGGTAATGCAGAATTTGCTCACTCACATGTTCTTTTTATCAAAAGTGTCTCTTTCCAACTGTACTCTGGTTGCCCTTTAAGTAGACCTGGGGTGATTTCTTCAGACTGGCAGGTGTATGCTGATGGTGTCTCCATCTGTGGTGCTCATCCCCAGCTCATCCCCAGCACATCTGGAGGGCATCAGACATCCAAGATCCAAGCGTGTGGCTCTCAGTACCACCAGCCTCCTCCTTGAGAGCTTGTGTCTCACTGCCTTATACGCTCAGCTTCCTACAGCGCGGACTCGCAAGAAGCAGTGTTTGCTACTTGGGGGACAACCAAGAAAAATGGTTACCTAGGGAAGTAAGGCAGAATAGGAACAGGGTGGCATACCTCCTCTGAGTACCTGTTTTTGTATAGTTCTGACTCTTAGAATTATAAGGGTTCATGTATTTTCCATTTACTTATAACTTTGGGAAAAGTCAATAGGCAAATGCAATTCTGAGTGCTATAAAACTAATGTTTTAGCATAAACATGTCAGCAAAAACATTGGCTGTTTTCATAATATTTTAAATAAAATTGCCTATGTCTGTGCTGCTTTCTGTTAGTCCTTAGTGTAATACTTTCCACAGAATAGGTACTCATTGAATTTTTATGGTCGAAAGCACTTTTCCTTGTGTATAGGATATTTTTTAATGACTTTCTACTTGCATGATTTCCTTCAAAGTTCAATTTTACCAACTACCATTGACATGCTTGCTTTTATAATGATTTTTTAAAAGTTTATCTGAGGCTTAGGATATATTTTATGAAGTGAAATCATTTCACTTATCTGAATTACAACATTATACTCATTTGTTCTTTCAGTGTCATTCATTTGTGCACTTTAAGTTCTTTTCTGTACTTCCAGGGAAGCACAAAAGAGAGGTCCCTTTCATCATTTAGGAGAGGGAAAGTGGGGAAGAGATAGATTACATTAAAGTAAAAAATACAAAAATTGAGGAAAATCCATTTCCTTGGAAGCACAAACCAAGGTATTTGATCTAATCAGGGAATCCGGCCAGACTTCCTATTAGGAAGGTCTTTTAAGCAGAAATTTGTAGAAGTTGTTGGTTAATAGATATATGCATGTATGTGTACATATTATATCACATTCTTCCTGCTTGAGGAAAAAAAAGAATCAGAAAAGAAGTGATGTATGAATAAATGACTGTGAATAAGCACTTTACTTTGAATAAAAAACATAAATTTAGTAGTCATAGGCAGCTTTCCATCCATATCATGTGGCTTGTTTATAATTCATTATCAAGTCTGGTCTTCCTAACTTAAATATTAGCAAGAAAATGGTTAAATCCTGCTCTAAACAATTCTACCTATGAGTTACCAGGTAGTAATATTCCTTTTTATGTATATTTCCTTCTTATAAAACTAATAATGAACAAATCAACAACTAGCAACAGCAAAAATCCCATGAAAAGGATAGCTCTTCTGAGAGGGCTGGTGATACGATGAGGAGGAGTTAGGAGCTCCATGACTACTGAATGACCTCAAAGACACTGGCAGCCACAACAAGCCACTGTGGTCTGCGGCTCTTTGCTGTACTAAATCAAACCACAACAATTATGAAAAGGTACACATGATATTTGCGGTTTCTGATATACTGTTCCCACTTCCTGGGTCAACCGAGTTTTGTGAAGGCCCTGTTAACCTTAATGAACAAGGACAAAAGGAGTAATTTGTCTGATCTAATTTCCATGTTACTTCTGAAGAAATTCCAGTGTTGTCAGAGCAGCAGTGGATTGCATAGTGTCTCCAAAAAAGACAGGTCTACTCACAACCTCAAAATGTGAACTTACCTAGAAGTTGGGTCTTTGCAGATGTAATTAGTTAAGGATCTCTTGATGAAACCATGCTAGAATTAAATTAGCTTAGGGTGCTTATAAGAAGAGGAGAGAACCCAGAAAGATCAGATAAGGGCACAGATAGACAGAGATTGGAGTTGTGCTACCACAAGCAGAAGACTGCTTGGTACCCCCAAAACTGAAAGAAACAAGAAAACAATCATTCCTAGAACTGTCTAAGGGAGCATAGTCTTGAAAACACCATGATTTGAGACTTCTAGCTTCCATGACAGTGAGAGAAGATATTTCTGTCATTGCCAGCAACTCGGGTCGTGGTACATTATCCTAGGAAACTAGTACAAGTGCCTTTGACCGTTCCCACAAGGCATCTCTTCAGCATTGCTCTGCTTTTACACTGACCACTCTCTTTGTATGTCTTGTGGCAAAATATTGTACGTCCCTCAATGAGCCAGTCTTCTATAAAACCTATGTAGTACCTGGAACCCCTGTTCCTTGTAATGTATTTATCTACATCACTCTGTCAGAGCATAATTCACACCAGAAGTGGTCTGACCTCTGTCCTGATCAACCTCAAAAATACCAGAGTATCAGCTTGTCACTGTAGAGAACAGCTGCCCAATAGAAAAACAGTTCACCTTTCTGACAGTGTTTGCGATGGCTGCTGTACACGCCACCTTCATACTATTCAACAGGAAAGCCTGAGCTCACACTGTCAACCCGGTTTACTTCAACATCCCAACCAGCAAAGCACAAAAGTAGATTCTATTGATAATTTTCACGAGAATTTAAAGAAAATACAACATTGAACTACTATTCAAAGTTCTTTGGTGAGCCAGGCATGGTGGTACACACCTGTAATCCCAGTACTTGGGAGGCTGAGGCAGGAGGATCGCTGTGAGTTTGAGACCTGTCTGGGCTACATAGGGAGTTCAAGGCCAGCATGAACTACATAGTGAAACTCTGCCTAAAAAAAAAGACAAAATAAAATAATAAAAATGTTTTGGCTGAAATAGAAAACAAAAAACAAAAAACCCTGGCAACCAAGTCCTCAACCTAGAGGGGTGAGAGTTGGGAGAGCAGGAAGCCAGAAAGTGGAATTTCCAGCCTGTCCTCTTCCATAGCACCCTGTGGGTGGGCAAGATTCTTTTATTGAATGGGCTTCAATTTCCTCACCTGTGTCAAGTGTCATGTGAGGCAGGGTTTATTGATCTCTGTGGTCCAGGGAAGGTCATCCAGTTGTGAACATGATTCATGTCTAGACCCACTCCATCACCACCCCAGGTCTCTACCTGCCTAGGCAGCACCAGGCTAGCACTTCGCCTGATGTTGCTCCTTCCACCTGCCAGAGACAACCTTCTGTCTTTCCTTGCCCTGGGGCCTGGACAGCCTTGGAAGCCCTTCCCTCCATACCCAGGATCCCACTAGCTCTCTTGCTGCTGACACCAGTTCCCGCGTAACACTGTCCACTGCATTTCTCCCAATGGCATCCCCACAACAATGCTTAACAGCCCACAATCTTTTTTCTCTCCACAGAATTTCTTTCTAATTCATACCAAGTGGGCAGATTTCTAGCAATTCTTTTCCATTTTCTTCATCACAGCCTTCACAAGATTATACCAAGGGCATACGTTTCTTATGCATTTCTGTTACACATGCTGCTGTAGCTTAAGCTGACCTTTTAGCCAGCAATGCACTGTCACCCATTTATACCCAGTCATGCATTTTATCATCCAGTGCTGCCGTGACAACGCTGTTAACTTATTATGAATGTTGTGGGCTGAAAGATAACTTACATAGGAAGATTATCTAGCATAGGCAAATGAATTGGATCTGACTGGAGGGTTGTGTTTTCTTTTTATATCCACTGCCATCCTCCTTCCATTTGCCCCTTTTTCACAGTATGTGTATTCACAGCTATATTTCTTACTGATAGCGATGCTAGCTATTTGTGTAAGAATAGTTACTATGAAAGATAATGAATAATGTTAAAATGAATGGTTAATATTTGGATCAAAGACTGGGAGGTAAGAATGATGAGCAAGACTATCAGTGGAGATAGATGGGGAGATGATGCTAAAGACACACTCCAGAGCTATCAAACCATCCCTGTACCAGTCCAGTGAGAAAATGGAAAAATTACTACTTGTGTGTATAGGGAAATTACTTTTCCTCATTTCTCCCTTCCAAAGAGAAACAGAACCATTCCTTCAACTTAACCAGTAATAGTTATTTGTGCTCTCTGAAAGAATGCGTTAAGAGTAAATCCTTTCCTGCTGTTTCTTTTTCTTTGCTTCTATCTTTCATAAGGAAAACAATGTCTCATGAGAAAGTGTAATTGAATAGATTAATAGAAAATTTAGTTAAATTTGACTTTAGGGACGTGATCTTTATGAATGAATGGGGCAGCATGGAAGTGTCTGGTGGTAGAAAAGGAGCTGCCTGGTTTGTCTCAATCCTGTTTATTCTTTGCTAGACAGCTTTGCTTTGCTTCTCAATTTATTGAAATACTTATAGGCTGAATATCCCTTATTTCAAATGCTTGGAACCAGAAGTGTTTCAGATTTCAGAGGGGTTTTTTTGTCATTGTTGTTTAATTTTGGTATATATTTCAGATTTTAAAACGATTTTCATTTTAAAGATGTTCAGTTCAGATATACACTGAAAAGTCACAAACTGTTGACATTCTTTACTATAATTCTTTGATTAAAATGAAAAAAATTCTTCATTTTTCTCCCTCTCTCTTTCTACAGTCTTTTTGTTCATGATTTCCCATTTTACCATTTCTGCCTGATATTTTTATTTCCTAATCTCCAATATATAATTATAAGGACTCCTTTACTTTTATATTAATTTTTTCCTCACATTTTATCTTGTTAACTTTCTGAAAGTTTGAAGTAATGGTGGATATTAATGGAAGAATTATGTTAATTGCCTTTGGGAGGATAAAAAGCACAATTATGAAAATAACTTGAAAAGTGAAATAACAGATGTATATTGTTATTTCAAGATAGTAAATATCTATTGACTGAACTTGTAGATTTTATCACAGTTCTTCCCAATCCCTTAATGTTCCCAAATGGTTAGCCCCAACTGGCCCTGTTCTTTCTTTTATGCTTGTGTTTCTGAAGCATATTGTCAGTTAAAGACACCAATCAACATCCTAGTCCACTTTTCCATAGGTACTATGATAATCACTATTACTTGGGAGATGATAAAATATGGGAAAAAAAATTAGGTGCCTGCTATTAAAAGGGTTACTTTCTAAAAGGAAAGACAAAAAAAGACATTCATACATATGGTGGCATGGGATAATGAGACCAGTTCTTCAACAAAAGAAGAGCACAAATGAATAACAGCATCTTCCAAATGGGCATTTTGAAGGCTACACACAAAAATCTCACAACAGTGAATTTCTTAAACATCTTTTTTCAAAGTTGTAGGTAGAACCTACCATGCGCACGTGGGTCAAAATATCTCGGTTAGTGGGCAAACCTTCAACTTTGGTGAGTGGATTGCATTTTCAAAAGAATCCAAAGCCACTTTCAATAACCTTGGGCAATCAAGTTAGGAAATACTATGTTCAGCAAAACAAAGTGGAACTAATAAGAAAAATAGGACTGAATTTTTTGCATGCTTATAAACTACCTCTGAAGGCACTATAGCTGAAAGGAAGCATCTCCATGGGAATAGTTATAACCCTCCCACGGAAATTACTTTGAGATACTCTCTCCTTCATGGGTAAACCTCAATATGTTTAATTTTAAACTAGTCTCTATTTTAAAGTCTTGCTTGTCATCAAGTACCAACCTCACGAGTACTCCAAAACATGTTGAAGCACATAGATTTGCATGTTGAAGTGTGGCATAAAAAAACAGCACTGATCTTTTTTTTTATGACTTATCTGTCACTCATACTATACCTGGCAATGAAAGTATGTCCTGATAGGTTGTGTTCCGGACTCAGAAGGCCTCTGGTCCGTGAGAGCAGGGCCTTCCGCTCTGTGTATTTCTGCTCCTAGCTATACTCCAGTATCTACCCAGTAACTCTTGGCTGAGTGAATGGTATGATTAATGTACAATTCCACCAGGAAAAGTTTCAGAGATGAAGAAATCAATACGTTCACTGACTTTCTCTCTCTCCTTAGAAGCTGCTATCTCTAACCTGCAAATTTTGCAATGATCCCTTCTTCCCACAGCACTGTCCTGTGGAGCGTTTCCTAAAGGCAGTTAGCGAATGTTCTAGCAGAGCTAACGCTCTGTCATGGTCAGAGCATTTGGACTTGAGCAGCCACCCAATGGCTGAGAAACCATGACAGGTCATTCTGCTTGCCTGGCTTCCATTATTCACCTGTAAAATGAGAATAGGAACTATGGAAGACAATACCAAGCCAGCAATTGCTCAGCTCTTTCTTCGTTCCAGGAGCTCTGTTTAAAGTACCTTCTTTAATCATCCGTCTTCTTTAATCATCCCCAAAAGGCAAAGAGGCAGGTGCTATTGTTCACTTTCACAAATGAGGAAATTGCACAGCTAATATGTGGTAGAACAGGGGTAGGCTCTAGTGTGACTCTAGAGAACTTGTTCTAGAACCTCCCTGACCTGCTCATGTAAATATTTATTAGTAGCCAATGAGATGGGGGGCAGAGCCCTGTGTAATGGACAGTACAGAGAAACTGAGGCAGCACATAAGTGCAGCTATGAGTACTTAGAGAAATGAGAGTGAAGATGGTGGTGAAATCTAAAATTAGCACCAAACCATACTGTCTCTTATAGAAGATAGAGTGTGTCTTTCTTCTCTGGTAAGTAATTACTGCATCATATTTTAAGTACTATCTACAAGCCTTACTTTTCAAGGGTACTTGGTGCCTAATTAGAAGGGTGAGGAGGAGAGAGCAGTTAGTATTTTTCAAGAGAAGTGGCCTACAACTTGCTACAGAAGAAAATCTGTCTTTCAGCCTGATGTGGTTAGATAAAATTGTAATCTATTCGATGGCAGTTCTACCTGTTTGTCTCTTCTTTGGGCATTAGGATACAGTTATTTATGACTTTTACTTCCTGAAATTGCCTAATCACCCTCTGGTGCTTTTTGTACTTTGGCTTTTTTTTTTTAACCTAATTTCCCACAATTGCAAACTCACTCAGGGATATTTCTTTTTCGTTTTTCCTTACAAACCTACTAAGGTATTTTCCTATTGAGAAATATGCCTGTAGAGTGTAGCAACCACTTTCAATAAGTTACTTTTCCTTCATTAAAGAGCAACTGCTGACCATGCCCCTCCCTGTAAGCTAATCCAAGTAATTTCAAACTACACAGACTTGGGGGTGCAAAGTGTTCTGCTCATTGAGCTGTTCATGGGCACTAGGGTCCTGCCCTGTCATCATAGTTTCTGTCAGCCCCTAAGTGCCATTCATAAGCACTTATTTGCCAGGCAGTGTGGATACAAAGACCTGCTGCCCTGATGCCAATCAGCTTGGAGTCTCCTGGTTCCTTCCTGGCTCCCTGTTAGAGGGCCAGGCTGAGCTAGGATGTCTAAGGGCTTCTGTGCAAGTCTGAACAGGGTGTCCTCAATGCTAAGATTTCCTTAGTTAATCACAAGCTTGAGCAACTTGCCCCCAGTAGTGGTGCATTCAGCTGTTCAGTCCTGTGGTATTGTCATTTCCACACACTATTTGATGACCATGCTGCCCTTCTTGGGACAACCAGAATCCCTCAGACTCAAAAAAGAGCAGCATAACATCCACTACTCTGTGAACAACTTCCGAGGCTGATTCCCTTTCCTGTTTGTAAGCTCACCGAACCTCACCTGGTATTCAGCAGGCACTAATCTATACATAGGATTTTTTTCAGCAGAATAACAAAAGGGAAATACCTTTTACTCTCAGGTGTAACATTAAAACTGTAACATCCTTAGATGATAACCTTGATATTAGCTTTGAGGCCATTAGGAAAATGTCACATACCATTTTACTGTACCTAGAGACCTGTATACAAGGGACCTCTTAGAACCAACAAGGCAGGCACATTTTATAAATCTTCACTACCAAAGTTTAGTGGGGATTATATCTCATTTATCTGTTCTGGGGTAGACACAGCAGTTCCTTCCTCTGCTGTAACATGATGAACCTGAGCTAGAAGACTCCCTGAAAGGCCCAGTATTGTAGTCTACTCCAGCTGCTAGAACAGAATGCCTCAAATTGTGTGGCTTACAAACAACTGAGATTAATTCCTCATTGTTCTGGAAACCGAGACGTCTAAGATCAAAGGATTAATGCACATAATATCTGTGACAGCTTGCCTCCCATTTGTGGATAGCTGCCTTCTCACTGTCTGTTCGCATAGTACAGGAAAGGAGGGACTTTTGGGGGGCTTTTTTTTAATTAAAGGGCACTAGCTCCAGTCATGAAACTTTGGCCTCATGACTCCATCATCCAAAGCCCCACCTCCAAATAGCCTTCATTACACTGAGCACTAAGGTTTAATGTATGACTCAAACATTCCATGTGCAGCAGGAAGGTATAACAAAAGAAAAATGAGCACCGCGGGAACACAAACGATGATGCAGCTTACAAGATACAGGAAACCAGTCATTACTTGAAGTTTATTCCGGGTGTACTTCCTTGCTAGTTCCTCACAGTTTTGTTGAGGCACAAGCCATTTTTAATCCCTACAACTCAAGGGGACCTAGACCAGAACCCTGATCAGAAAATCTCAAAGGGAGCCCAGAATTTGTACTCTTTCTCTCAGTCTATTTTCTCTTGAAAACCATGACTGCTACCTAGATGTCTGTAGTCAGAAATGTCCACTTGAGTGGACACCATAGACTCCACATGGTATTATGTTGTAATCATATTGCTTAAAAAAAAAAGGCACAACGTAATATTCATTAAATAATGCATAGATAGAGGACCAAAGGATCTAAAGACCCTATGGGCAGGGAAGACCAGAAGTGTAAAAGTGTAAATCGGCAAATTGAGTTCTGGCTGACAAACTTGGTCCTTTTGGTGGAACTGCAAAGCAGAGGCTGTGAAGCACCCGTGTGCCACACTGAAGTGTGATGGATGGTCCAGCATGCTTCAGACACACAGCTGTGTGCACCAGGTCAGTGATTTTTTAACATGGAATATGACATCTTCAGACTATCAAAGAATCAGAGCTGTGTGCCCAGGCCATAAGTCAGTGAGAACAACAACAAAAAAAAAGCTCATCTTACCAATGAGCTGTCACCTGATTCCTGATAATGAAATATGGGTGTGACTTACTCACCTTGATATTGATTAGATTATCTTATCAGTACTAGCAGGTTATAAAAATGACTTAATTGGAATTGGAGTGTTCTTTCAGGAGTGTCTCTATTTCCCAAAAATGAAACAGTGCCCAAAGATTTTGCAAAGGTTTTTGTTTTAAAACCACAAGAGAAAATTAGTCATCAAATTGTTTTTCTTTTTCAAGTGTGCTATTTAGCTTCCTTAGTACTTGGCATCCTCAAAACAGATAAAGGGTCAAGGGCTCCTTGCTGAGTCCTCGTGTGATCATTTAGCTGACACAGCACGCAACATCCGTCTTCCCCAGGACACTTTTAAAACACTAGAACAGAATCAAGCACAGTATTTTTTGGATTCCCACCTTTGCAGTTACCTCATTGTCTAGGAAATGTGTCAGAGAGGAAGCAGCATGCCTGTTTCCATGCTTGAGGGTCAGATGTGGAAGGAAAGGGAAATGACTTCCTACTGTAAGATGCAATGGGATTCAAAAACTTTCTGACCAGACCACTACCAAACATTGATATATTAATATCTTAGAATAATGTGTGTTTTCCCATCAGCCTTGCCTTGCTGTTGTTTATGATATAATGTGTTCTCAGGATTAGCATATGAGTAAAGGAACTGAATATGGTATTTGTTCTGAAGCCAGTTCCTTCACTTGTTAGCTGCATAAACTTATGCAACTTCTCTGTGCCTTGATTTTCTCATCTGTATAATGGAGATGTAACAGTAGTACTTCCTTAGGGCTAATATACAGATGGAGTGACTTGGCTATGTGGTAAGAATCTAATAAATGTTGGCATCTACGATTATTATATGCTACCCAGTTGGTCTGACATCGGCTAAATAAATGTTTTCATAATTTATATTGGTCTCTAAGTCTGGTGCAAATTGAGTTTTGTATACATACAATTTCCACTATTAAAACAGACCTCTTAGCCTGTCATTTTTGTGCCTAGAGACATCTCAGGTTCTCCTGAAATCAGATCTAGTCCAGGGAACAGACCTTGTGAGCATCATTGTAACTCCTCTTTGCACAAAAGTCAAACTTCACTGTAGAATCATCTGCTTCCATCAATAGAAGACAAACCGTTAAACTCTCATAATTAACAAAAATTATAATGGAAGCAGACAAATTACTACTATTCTGTAGCAATTGATCAATATCCACTTCTGGAAATGAAGTTTCTGAGAGAAACAAGATATAGTGTCTCAAAATTAAGAAAGATGTCTACTATGGCTTAATTTGCTTGGATTAAAAAAAGTGGCTTGGAAACCAGCAGACCATGCCATTAAAGGAATATCTGTTCTATCCTGATGTCCTGGGGAGATTTAGAGTTAAGATGTAGCCTGCATTGCTTCTGACAGGGCTATCCCTTGGTAACACTTTGATTTATTGACAAATAGATGATCCCAAACTTGTGTCTTTTCTGCCTGCATACTAGTAATTTTTTTTAAAGCCAATCCAAATGAAGAATCTGCAAGACCAAAAGCAGTAGTATTCTTCCTGTAGAAATAATATGCAAAACAATAACATTATCCATTTTATAATTTATGTCTATGAAATGTGCTTACTAATGTGAAACTATCTCAGTATGTTTACAATGAGTTTAACTAAGAAGTTATTATGTTTAAGTCCACAAAGTTGTTGCTGGAATACTCATGGATGACAAGAGGCTGATAAATTTCTGGTCTTCTCCTTACTTTTGTTTTCTTCCGTTTGTACCAGGGACTCACCTTGTTGCCCAGGTTAGCCTCAAACTTTCAATCCTCCTGCCTCAGCCTTCCAAGTAGATGGGATTAAACATGTTTGCCAACATGCCCCACTTTGTTTGAGTTTTTAATTTTTTTCATAAAGATAAAATTGATCTATTAAAAAGTAGATTTTTTGAGAATTTTTAAAAAAATTTTTTAAGCCAGGATCTCACAAAGTAGCTCAGGCTGGCCCTGAACTTGCTATGTAGCCCAGGCTGGCCTCAAGCAGTGGTCCTCCTGCCTCAGACTCCCAAGTGCTGAGGTTACAGGTGTGTATGTGTACCACTATGCCTAGCTCTTTCAACATTTGTCAGGCAGGAGTCATTTAATACTGGGAATGGCAGGGGTTATTTTCGTCACTATAGTTAATTTACATGTTCTAGGGTTGGTCTCAGTTTCTTTCATTTTTAGATTCTTCATTACTGCATAGCACATTATCTCAAATACAGCAGTTTAAAGCAACAAATATTATTTCACACAGTTTCTGAGGGTCAGGAGTCCAATAATGGCTCAGCCAAGTGGTTGTGGCTGCGGGTCCCTCACAGAGGGAGGCTGGGGCTGCCTCATCTGAAAGCTGATCTGGGGCCAGGGGTCCGCTGTCTGTGTCTTGGCAGATGGCTTCCTTCAGCCCTTCACCAGCTATTGGAGGCCTCTGTTACTTCCCATATGGGCCGTGCCATTCAGCCACTCAAAAAGACAGCAGGCTTTGCCCAGAGCAAGTGATCCAGGAGGGAAAAGACAAGATAGAGGGCACAGTGCCTTTTATAACCTCCTCTCAGAAGTGTTACATCATTACTTTTGTCATATCCTATTGATTACACAGACCAACCAATCTCTACTGGCTGTTATTGCCAGGAAGAAGGAATGACTGGAGTCCATCACAGAAGCCACCTCCTGTAGCTCTATTGATTGACTGACAAGGAAGGTGTATAGATAGTTTCTGGTATTTAGAATGAAACACATTTTCTTTTTAAAACATGGAAGGGCATGATAAAAAAAAAAACCTAACGTTCTTATTGTCACATTGTTCATTTTGCTATTTAACCTATTATTACTAGAGTTTAGTATCAGTTTGATAATTGTCATAACCTTGTAAAGAACCATTTAAACAAGTACAGAGCATTAACAAAGTGACTATTTGTTAATGAACATTAATGATTCCAGAATACAGTTCATTTCATGGAAACAAGATTGCTTTATTTCCTCATGACAGCAACTATATTAGATTAAATTAAGTTAAAATGAGCAATCCATTTCTTTTGATTCAAGTTATTTCTTAAAACTTTTGGGGGGCATATTTTAGGCAACATTAGCATTCTATCAGTTATTTAATATATGTAAGTGCAAATAGAAGCCACCATTGCAGAAGATAATAATTGTATGAGCACTGAGAAAATATGCCTGGACTATAACATCTAAGATCACTTGTAATTTATTTCTCCAGATTCGTGTTGCCACAAACCAGAATACTGTTTCCTTATCAGTTAGTGCAAGAAAGCCATGTTTTGGCAATGTTTTTCATCAGTGTTATCATAATGCACTGTCTATTTTAATTTTATTTCTTACCAGATGCTGACCATTCTTCACATGTTAGGGCCATGTAAAACTGTGGAGCCACACAGTGCTTTAGATCTGGAAAGAGCCTTGGAAGTTTCATATGTTAGTAATGGCCCTCACTTTTGAAGAGTTGAGAAACATCATACAAAATAGTTCCTTGTTTCATCTTTAAAAATTGACTAAAATTTAGGACCACGTATTAAATTACGGATAATTAGTCACTATACAAAATCTCCAGGAAATATCACACCAATTGGTGCACAATGATTCCAAGAATTAGAGGAATCAAACCCAATCAGACTCTGTGCAGGCTTTGTCTTTTTGACAGTCTCCCTACCACTACCACACAAGGCCACATTCACAGCATGTGGCAGCAATCAGTCCACAGTGCTTCTCTGTGAGCATTTAACTTTCTTCTTAAAAGTAACACTGAGCTATTTTTTAAAGTGATCAAGGTGAAATGTAGGAGTTGTTACAAGTATAGCATATGCATGCACAAACACAAATACACCTCAGCCACCTGGATTCTAAAGAGCTTATTTTGGTTAGAATCAGGGTATTATTACAAAGTTTAATTCTAAAGCAAATAGTTTTTTCTTTCTTTTTATTTGGCTGGTGGCAATATAATACATCATACAGAATTTATCTTAGCCAAAGATTACCCTAAGCATTAAGCTAATTCTTTCCTCTGACATTAGTCTTATGCAAGAATTATATGACCAACCTACAAAGACTGAGCTAAATTTTATTTCCTTCATTTGATTTGCAATACCAAAATTTGATATTTTCCGATGGGTTCACTAACTAGAATGTGCATGTTTATGATTTGGGTAAGTTCTTCACTGAATCTGATTTTTACTTTGTGATGTTTCTAATATTTTGAGTTAATATTTTGGTTCCTAACATGCAATGAGTAAACATTTCCTTTATTTTAAGTGAAGGGTCATCCTTGGGTTGGGGGTGTAGCTCAGAGGTAAAGCTGTCACCTAGCATGTCTGAGGCCCTAGGTTCTATCCATATATATATTTGGATTACCCTTATTTTATAAGAAAATCCTCCTAATTGTATTCTACTTTCAGTTCTTTCAGAGGATTTCTACAAATGAATCCTTTTAGGCTAGTTTTTCTTAGAGCACAGTATGTGAATTAATTTAATTAGTATCTAATTAAATTTTCTCCTCTCACTAGTATCTTTTCTGCTTAGTGCCCTATTATATATTTTAATAAAACCAACCCTAACTCCAGCCTCCAAAACTCTGGCCTTTCAGGGGCATCTCTCCTAAATTTTCTATCTTTTTTTGAATATTCCATAATTGTGCATTTTCATTATTTCTAAATCTTGTATAAATTTTATTTAAGTAAAACCAGTTATAAAAGTACAAAGAAAACTTTGCCCAGGTTCTTAATATCTTCTCAAATTGAATAACACCCACATGGGATCCACAACACCTTAACACATTTTCCTATTTTGTTTTTCGAAACAGGTCTCCAGCCTGAGAGATGAGTGGGCAATTATTAATCTCACTTCACAGAGGAGAAGGTCACACCTTGGCGAGGCAGGGCCAACACTGTGTCCTTCGCAGCCTGTAGTTCGTTTCATTTGCAGAGCACACAGGAGCCAAAGGGTGGGCAACAGGGAAGGGCTGTGTGCGGGGTGGATCCTCCTGCACAGACGCCTGGATTTTATGTCTATCTCTGGAAAACATTGTTAGCTATCTGCTGGCACATAACAAACTACCCCAAATGTCCTCAGCCATTTCAAACTGTTACTTTACCATTTCTCACAATGCTGGCGTTAACTGAGGTTCAGCTGGACAGATCTTCTACTGGCCTTATTTAGGGCTCTTGTGCAGCCTTAGTCTATGGCAGATGGGGCTGGAATGACTACAATGACTTCACTCTGACCCCTTCCATGGAAGGGTGGGGTCAACTGGGATGTAGAGACCCCAGAGCCTCTCTTTCTCATGACCTGTGGACGTGATCTCACCACCAGATTAGCGGTTGTTGTAGATACACCAAAGGTGAACGCTTCTAGGCTGCCTTCTGGCTTAGTTCCAGACTCACTCGTGTGTGCCTTTGGTTGAAGTGAGTCACAGAATCAGCTCAGGTTCAGTTTGGGGGGAAATCCATAGGGTAGGAGTACTAGAAGTCATAGTTCATCGGGGTCACTTTTGGAGACCAGCTACTACAGGGATTAAGTTTTCCTTTTCCTCCAAAAAGACTTAAACTCTACTCTACTCCTTTTCCAGCTCCCTGTGTCTCTGGTGGTTTACCTAAGCCTACAAATGTCACCTTCTTGTCCATAAACATGAAAAATGTCCTACACTGGAATCCCCCAGAGAGCCTGCAAGGAGCTGAAGTTACATACACCGTGCAGTATTTCATGTAAGTTGATTCTTTTTTTTTTTTTTTTTGGCTAGTTTGTAAATACAAGGCTCAGACTCCTGTGAATTATGCACAGATAAATCTGCCAAAGTATTAAATAAGTTTTTGAACAAAGCAAGTTGAAGGGCAACCTGAACTGCGTAGCAAGACCCTTTCTCAAAAAGACTCCCTCCCAAAAAAAAAGAGTTTTTAAAAAAGTGAAAAGTTTTGAATGTTACATGTGTTAAATTAGGAAGCATTTCATGGAGCCAAGCATTAGATGCTTAGGCAAGGGGTGTTATTTAAATAAACGACAGAATTTGGTCAAAGGATTATTCTCTGGCTAAGCAAACAAGGCAATCCATCACCTGTGAAACTTCTAAACTTGCTGGAATTATGGGCATCCTTAGACTTAATGAAATGGAGAGCAAAATTCTATGCTATCAACTCTTCCTACAAAATATAACAGTGAGTGGACATTTTTACTTTTCACCTGTCCTTCTAAACTCATTGTATACAAGAAAGAATGCAGAACAGAGACACAGTGTTCATCTTCAGAAGTCAGGAATGGCCACAGCACCTGACCACAAACTGTGAAGCATACAAGCCAAAGGTCAAGTAATCGGAAAACAACTGCAGAAACTGAAAACAAAGCCATACCTTGCTCCACCAGCAGAAGTGTCATAAATGCCATAGTGCTAAGAGGTTTGCCCAACAATCTAGACAGGTGGAAAGCTAAGGAAATGTCCTCCTGAAGCCCCAGTTGGGTACCATTTCTGAAGGTCAGTAGAGGGGGACCTGAAAGGGAAATCAGGTTCAAGTGACATATCCATCCTGAAGGACTGGTCACAGCGCAGACAGAGCCTAGAGTCACATAGGGGCCGAGAGGAAGACAGGTGGCAAAAGCTGGAGCAGCCCAGGAAGGCAACCTTACAAGAGGGCGGAAGTCACATCAGCCTCCAGTAGTCCAAAACCTGAAGGCGGGCAGGCTCCCCAGCAGAGGGAATAGATACTCAATTTGATGAAAGAGTGTTATATCAAAACAGAAGTTTAAAATTCTGAATAGCAAAAACCCAGTTACCTGACCCTAACTCCCACACCCATCTGTTTCATAGTCTTCCAGCAGCCAGCCCCATTCAAAGCTTATTAGTCCTGAAGAAACCAGCCTAGCACCTTTCTGTAATTACCAGAAGAGGCAAAAGGAACTGGAACAAAAAAGTAACGAGTTCTTAAAAGCTTTCCCTTGGGAGTAAGAGAAAAATTCAGACAAATAATTGTCTGTGTGGCTTTAGTAGAGTCCATGAATGACATGATCTCTAGAGGTAATGCTCAAAGACAAGAACATAGTGAAAGAAGAGATTCTAAACAAGGAGAAGAATTGTAAAAGCAAGTGGACAGAGCTTAGGAAAAAGTTGGAAAATAAAAATATTATAAAAATGAAAAACCTGTTATAGTTAACTGATGATAGTGGCTGAACAGGTAATAAATATTATCTAGAACTGTGTGCAGTACATTCATGCTATGTTTGGGAAATTTTAATAAAATTAGTAGCAAGACATACCCTGGTGAATTTTAAGAAAATGAAATAATTTATGACCCTCATAGCAAAGGCAGAAATCAAGGGGTGGGTGGGCAAAGGAAATCTCTGCTGACAACTCTCATCAGAATACACCTGATAGGAGGGTAAGTATAACCTGTGATTCTCACTAAATTCAACAAGTAGGTATTTTCAGATAGCCAGGAACTCAGAATATCAACCCCAATCCTTCTGAAGTTGGGGAGACCAGTAACTACAGATGATATGCAGCTAACAGAGATGAAGATGCACCCCAAAGAAGAACTTGCTAGTTACACAGTGATGCAGAAAGGTAGATAGTACGCATAGGACACTTCTATACTAAATAGTGGTGGTAAATACAGATGTATAAATTCTTTGTAAATGCTTAAGCTTAATGTAACAAATTAGAATGTGGAGAGGAACTCTAGGTGTACTGTTTTCATAGGAGTAAGTCATTGAATGTGATCTAAAATGAAAATACAGCGATCCCTTGGCATCCCTGAGAGGTGGTTCCAGGACCTCCACAGATATGAAAATCTGCAGACTCCTAACATTCATATAAAATGACATCATATTTACATAGAACTTGTGTACATCCCTCTGCGTACTTTATATCATCTTTGGATTTACATAAAATATCTACTACAATGTAAGTGTTATGTCAATAACTATTCCTATACTGTATTGTTTAAGGAAAACTGACAAAAAAAGGATATTAACTATAAACCCAGTATTATTTTCCCAATGTTGCAATAAACAGTTGAATCCACAAATACAGACCCCATGGATACAGTGACCCGACAGTACTTCCTTGTTTTAATAACTCACCTCTCAATATTTTTCATAGGACATTTTCTTAAAAGCTCTTTTTAGGAATTAATATATCTTATATTAATAAAACATTTGAGCTTTGGCAATTTCTTTAAGTTTTGTTTCAATTTCTTTTATTGTTGCTGTTGTCGTTGAAGTTGTTGCTTTCTTAGAACCATGTGTGTGGTGTAATCTAATTTGTGTCCATCTATTCAGTTGTGTAATCAGCCCTCAGTTTATACAGAAGTATGATGAACTGTCCGGAATCATGTACAACAATCAGGGTAATGGGTTTCAGGGTGATTTATTTCTCTCTTGATGATACTTTTCTGAGCTGTTTGCATTTTAGAAAACATGTAACACATTTACAAAAAAGAGTGGTAATTTTTTTTTTTTTTTTTGGAAAAGAAATTCTGACCACTAAAGCCAATGAAAGACATCAGTGGCCACTCACCATGACCTTGCCTAGAGCTCCATTTTCTCGTCCCAGGAGTTTCTCAGGAGCTGGCATGTTAGGGCAGAAAACAACTCCAGCTTTGCAAAGAGGGGTGACTTGTGAGTATGCTCTTACCTCTTTTTCCATTAGGTGGAGCAAAGAGCTTATTCTGTCCTTCATATTTTTATGTGTTTCAGAAAGGATTTTTAAAACAGGCAGATCATTGCCACTCTTGAGAGCACATTTAGAGTATACAACTTTTTAAAAAGCTTGCCAGGTCAGAGTTGTGACATGGCAGTACATGGGACAGGTGAGCAGGAATACAGGGGTATTTTGTTGCCAGATGGCTCCAAGTGCAGCCCTTGGAGTCAGGCTGTGAACCAAGCTGGGTAAACTGAACAGGATACATGCTTTTATACTTCTGAGTTACATTTGTTTTCCAGTGTGAAAGTCCCAATTTAATAAAAGTTTAAATTATATCCACCAATGGAGTTGAAATCTGTAAATAGTGTAGCATTGAAAACACAAGCTTTGGCAACAAAGAAAAGCAATTTAAACCTCAGATATGCCCTTTGTCAGTCATGTGACCTTGAATGAATCCCTTAATCTTGCTAAGCTTCAATTTCCTGATCTGGAAAATGAGTTGAAAATAATGGACCCCTCCTTCCTAAGGTTGCTATGATAATTCATTGAGATATAGTATGCAAATTCTGAGCACTGTTTTCAACTCATGATAGGCACTCGATGTTTGCAGTTGTTACTAAAAACAGAAACCACTGAGGGGGGACCCATGTGAATTTTTGCCATGGATAAGTAGCATTACTGGAATATTTGTTGAATAATTAATTTTGTATCTTTCACTCAGAATCCAGTAAGGAGTATTTTCTCCTTCATCAGTGCCCACCATGGGAAGGTGCCTTGCCTTTGGCAGAGGGAGGAAGTTTGAGGCCAGAGAGTCAAATAAACGTTGATAATAATTTTCAAACTGCAAGTCAAGACCCTTTGGCCAGTTGATAGCTCAATTTTCTTGTTGGAGATGGGAAGGAGACCTAGGAATAGGGGAGAAGAGAGAGAGGATAGAAGAAAGGGAAGTAAAAAGGATTAAAATGCAATATGTATATGTACCAATTTCCAACCATGAATGTATTCATTGTGTACTTCAAACATATACTAATAAAAAAAAATCAGAGCTGGGAATATCGCTCAGAGGCACAAGCACCTGCCTGGCAAATGCAAGGTCCTCAGTTCCATTTCCAGTACCAAAAATAAATCAGTTTTGAGTGTGGAAAGTGGCACTGGAATGAACTGGTACAGAGTGGCAAAGAAGGGGAAACAACTTAATGCACAGCATGTAGTGAAGTTTTGGTGTCATCTTGAAAACTTTTATTTTTAATATTAGATATATGCATAGTTCGTGAGGTGGATCACAATGTAAAGTGTGTTTCTTTTGATTGTGGAGCATGGTTTTAAAAAAGCTTAAAATCCTCTAGGCATTGTTGATCACTTGGACTGAAAAGTTGGTCAACAAGATCTGACTATATTTCTGATGTCTTTTGGCAAACATGGTTCTTATGAAATGGGAGAGATTTATTTTCAGAAATCTGTTGCCACATTCTAAAAAGAGAAGGCATCTCAAACTTTGGCATATGCTCCTTACCAAAATATGCCCTTCCCTTAACTCTCATGTCTTCTTTTCCTTCTCCCTCATTAGCTGGTATTTCTAAGTCTACATTGTATCCACCTTTCAAATGTTGATGCTCCTGAACTTTTACCCCAGGCTTTTCTTTGCATCCATGGAGAAGTTCATTCAGGCTTTACCTTCAATGAATAGTTTCATACCAGTGACTCCAGAATCTCTACCTCCCACTCACACCTCCCTGCTTAACCAGTTGCTTACTGGGCATCTGTATTTGGACAGATCTCACATACCTCATGCTCAGCAGTCAACACTGAACTTACTCATATGGTACTCCTTCTATCCCCCCCTCCCATTCCCAAACCCACTCATCTTTGGTGCGCTTAGTCTTGGTAAATGTCACCACTATTCCACCCATTTTCCCCAGAGACATCATTTTTAACACCTTCATCATTTCAATCTTCTATGCACACAATCACCAAGTCCTATCTCCTAACATGTGTTTGTTGTGTCCTCATTCGTTCCATCTCCACCATCCTTGTCCAAGCCATCTACAGCTTCCACCTGGACCACTGCAGAATTCTCTCAACTGTTCCCAGGCTGCCACTCCCAAACCACTAACTGTATCCTCCATGCTACCATCAAGCCTGTCTTCTTGTCCCCCCAGGTCCCTGGTTGAATGTCTTCCGTAGCCTCCAATGCAACCCTGTCTCATCCCCCAGTTCATCACATTACTGAAACTCTTTATACTTTAGTCTCCCCTGCCTGAAAAAGTGCTGAGAATACTTCCTCTCCCCTGTTTGCTATGGATCTTACATTTTTAAAAAAGGAAAAGAAAATAAAATTTAGTCAATATCATCATCATCCCTATAGTTATTGAAAACACATACTTTCATATGCATTCCAACCCTGTGGATTTTCCCCAAATTCTTGATGCCTCTTAGCAGATTTTTAAGTTTTATGAGAATGTCATGGCAATTTTTCTTCCAAGAAAATAAAATGACTATCTTTTCTTAAGATGACCCATCAATTTGATCTCATACACATAGTGAACTAAAACTTTAGATAATTACTAAAAGAATATTGATCACACATTATATAAAATTTTTACTGTAGTTGAAGAATAAGAATAAAATACATGCCTTCAAAATGTACTATCCACATTATAATTCATAGAAAAGAAAGGTGATTACAGAAACTCTGACTCATGTTCCTGACAGCTAATGAAAAAAATTGCCAGCAGCAAAAGTGGGTTCTTTTTTATCTCAATGACAGGCACTTGTGTTTTTCTGAAGAGAAGGTCTTCCATTCAATTTTAAATAATGACTGGTCTTTTATTGTAAACCTTTGCAGGTACCTCATTATAAATTCATGTTTCCTTCTTCACAGATATGGGCAAAAGAGATGGTTGAATAAAGCTGACTGCAAAAATATCAGTAGGACCTACTGTGATCTTTCTGATGAAACAGCTGACTATGAACATCAATATTATGCCAAAGTTAAGGCCATTTGGAAAACAAATTGTTCCAAATGGGCTGAAACTGGACGATTCTATCCTTTTTTAGAAAGTAAGTAATGCAGTTGTTGGTTAGGCAGATGCGAATATCCAGTTAATCTGTCTTCCTGGTTTGAGTCTCAGCCCCAGAGATAATCTTGCCCAGAGGAAAGGCTCTGCTTCTTTGTTCTGCACCTGTGAGGTAAATGACCAGGCCGTGGTGCCTCACCTTACAATCACCCGTAATGTGAACATTTTGGTCAAGGGATCTCTGAGATCTCTTCTAGATCCAAAGTTAAGGCTGGGTTCCAATAATATCCAGTTCTGATTTTGTTCTACCAGCTAGTGGAGAATATATAATTTGAGGAATAGCCAATTATTTTTTAACTTCATGTACTAATAAATCACTTATGTGTGTCCAGAAGATGGATTAAAGTGTTCTGATCACTCTACCAGGTTTCTTCTTATTGTGAACTTGGCAATGTGACGATTTAATTTCTAAGAGTGACTCAGACTTGAGGCAGCATCTTCCTAGTACTTGCTGTTATAATTTTGCCTTCCCCTCACCTGTGGCCGACTCCACCATGACCGATGCATTCAGAGTCATCATCGTGAATGCTGCAGGGCTCCTCGAGGCCCAGGACTGCCTATGCTTTACCCAATCCGAGGTTGGCAAACTACAGCCCTTGCGCCAAATCCAGCCCCTTTTTTCTGTTTTCCTACAGAGCAAGAGCCAAAAATAGCATTCATATTTTCAAATAGCTTTTACATCCTAAAAGAATAGTTTGTGACATGTGAAAATTACATGAAATTTAAATTTCAGTGTCTATTCATAAAGTTTTATTGGAACACTTCTTTACGGAGTTATCTGGCACTGCGTTTGTGCCATAACCAATGCGGAATCATTGCAACAGAGATCTTGCGGCCTGCAAAGTCTAAATATTTACTCTTGGACTTTCATGAGGAAACCTTACTTATCTCTGGAGATCATTCTAGTTACATGTCTAGTTTACTGCTTATTAAAATATTATTTCTCACCAACTTTTCAAGTCACAAGAATGCTACAAACACTTTTGATTGTACTTGCCATCACTAAGCACTGTTTATCCTTGTGAATAGGGACTAAGTAAACAATGCTTGCATTTGCTGTTGTAAGTGTGTCGGGATGTGTGAAATAATTGTTTCAAGATCTGGCGTAACTTGGGTCCTCTTTAACACATTTTGAGGGATCTCCTCTAAGAAGTAGCTGAAGGTCTTTGGTCTGAGTAGCTTCATGTTGTAGCTTTATGGAAGGTGATTTTCTTTTTACCTCTGAACGTAATACCCTCTCCCTCCCCTTGAAGCACAAATTGGGCCCCCAGAAGTTGCCCTAACTACTGATGAAAAATCCATTTCTATTGTCCTGACGGCTCCTGACAAGTGGAAGAGAAATCCAGAAGACTGTGCCATTTCCATGCAACAAATATACTCCAATCTGAAGTACAACGTGTCTATATATAATATCAAATCAAAAAAAACGGTAAGCCTGAAATGGAATGGGGCATATCATCTGTGTATCACATTCTGTCACTGACACTGGCTAGAACAAGCCACCCTGATACTTTAGCCCTCTGTGCGAGAATCCGGAGAGATGCATTATTCAAAAGAGAGGTTGTACAAGGTATAGTTGAAGCCGATGCATAGAAAATTTACAGAGCTGAATTCAGATTTTTCTTATAGAAACTGCCTGTTAACTGTGTGATGTTGCTACTGGAATGTACGACTGTAGTGTACCCCATCTGACTAAGGAGCCTTTATTTGTGTGACACCTATTGGTCATTCTTCAAGAAGGCTAAAAAAATGCTAGCAAGAATGCAGGACAGAGTAAGCAACTCACCCTAGTGTTATTATTTAGAATTGTTCCCATTCCTAACCATGCTTTGCCTAGCTAAAGGAAAAGGTATTTTGAAATTCTTGCTGGGGGAAAAAAATAAAAGCTTACAGTAATAGTAGAGAATCAAATGGTATCTCAGTCTTATTTCCTTCTGGAGTTGTCTAGAGCGGTCTTAGGATCTTTGGCTCTAACCATTGTTTGCAATTTCCTGCTCTAGTGGTCCCAGTGTGTCACCAACCACACTCTGGTGCTCAGCTGGCTGGAGCCCAGCACTCTGTACTGTGTCCAGGTGGAGTCCTTCGTCCCAGGGCTCCCACGCCCCACTCAGCCTTCTCAGAAGCAGTGTATCAGTACTTTGGAAGGTAAGTTTCAAAACATCCCAGCTGGTGTGAAGAAGGAAATCTGATGAAACCAGAAGGAAGTGCAGCTGTTTACACAAGGTTTGGGCAAATTCATATCTAACAGACAAGTTGGGACAAAGGCAGAAATAGCTACCACCTGAAATGCATCGAACCGCATTCAGCTGTGCCACGGAGTGTGGCCAATGTTAGGGAGTGTTGGCTGTTGTGGGTCCCGTGGGAGACTCAGTGTGGCTCCCACAGTCCACTGACAACAATCCTTCTGTGGTCATGTGGCTTCCGCCTCGGGAAATAACCAGCACATTCAGTTGGGTATGATGATGCACAGCTGTGATTCCAACCCTCTGGGAGGCTGAGACAAGAGGTTCACAAGATTGAACCCAGCCTGGATAACTTAGTGAGACCCTGGTTCAAAAACCAAAAAAACTTCACATGCATCTTTTTTCTGGTTTAAGTTATAATCAATAGAAGTGGAGTGATCTTCAAGGATATCTGACGATTTTATTGTGAGAAACAAAACATTATCCTGAAAACATCCCACAGCAGCATGGTAGGCTGGGTGTGGCAGTGCAGGCGTGTGCCTGTAATCCCAGCTACTCAGTTGAAGTAAGAGGCTGGCAAATTCAAGCCCAACCTAGGCAATTTGGTGAGGCTGTGTCTCAACAACAACAACAAAACAAATTTTAAAGGCCTGATGTAGCTCAGTGGTAGAGGCCTTGCCTAGCATGTGTAGGGCCCTGGTTTCAATCTCTGCTATCAAGAGGGGAAAGAAAGGTTAAAACAGAATTGGTTTTGTGCCTCTTGAGAGTGTAAATGGCTCTTCAGGTTGTTTTCAGATACTACTTGTCTGCACAAGCACCTGCCATGGACTAATCAGTAATTATGGCCACACTCCCCAGTTGCGTCTCTCTCCTCCTTCCATGCCTCCTTCCCAAGTTTTCTGAGCTGCGTGCCAGAGAACTGTGGTTGAGGATGTTAGTTCCTGTTAGGGGACAGAGTTATGGGCATGGCTTTGCTTAATCTTTCTGCACCCAACGTGAGAGGAACTTGAACTCAATCCCTGGAAATTGAAAGTTACAACAAATGGCTCACACCTGTTACTCTTCTGCCTCTCCCAATAAATTCACCAGTTCACCCCACTCCTTGGTTCTAGCCCCAGCTACCAACAAGAATCATAGAGCCACCTTTCTGTCTCCTCATCACTGCGATCTTCCAAGATGAAACTATCCCAAGGAAAAGGAAAGAAATGTTACGGATACACAGCAAAAGTGAAGGGCTTTCTTGTTGAAGCCCTGTCCTTATCATACCTTTTTCTTTAATATGGAAGCTTCCCTGCCATATTACAGATAAAACTGAAATGCCAAGCAAGCAAAAGCAAAACCAAGCAGATTGAAGCAATCGTTTTTGTGTTTGGAGAAAGTATTGTGTTTACTAACAGCTCGATCCGTGCCAAGTGGCAGGAATAAATTTCCAATGAAAATCATTTACTCATTTGGCAGAGCGAAAGCAACTAAAGCACAGATTAAATTAAATACTTCCCGATTAGCAGATGGAGCCCACTTTCCCATGTGTGTGGGAAAGGGAATAAAATAACTGAGTTCCATTTCTGGTTCTGAACTTTCCCATGATATCCCAGCTGTTACATCACTGGAGATATGTTTTTTTGTTTTTTTTTCCCCTCACTGCTAGGGAGTAAGCCCACGGCCTTTGAACTGAGCTACATCTCCGATGCTTTTTTAATTTTTTTGAAACAGTTTTTTGCTGAGTCACTCAGTTACCCAGGCTGGGCTCAAACTTTTGATCTTCTTGCCTCAGCTTCTGGGAATTCTGGAATTAGAGGCATGTATCATCAGGCCTGGCTCGGAATTACCTTTCTATGACACCGCTGCTTTCTAAAAGATCAGTATTACCCTTTCCTTGAAACATATTTCTGCTGTCTACAGTATCCTAGTCCCTAAAGATACAATTGATTTGGTTTATTTAGTAAATGTGCCAGTACACACAAAATACCACCAGTCATTGTTATCATGGCCCTCCTTAATCAGCACAAGGCCTATCCAGTGTGAGGGATTTGTTAATAAGAGACCTGGGCTGAGCTTCAGCCTAAAGCAGGGCAGGTAGTGTTCAGATACTTGCAGCACATTACAACCTTGGATGGTGTTATGGTTTGTGTTTGGTTGTCCCCCCAGAGCCTCATGTGGTCATGGGAGGTGGGCCTTTCAAAGGTGGCTGAGTCTAGAGTTTGTGAATGACTCACGGTCCAGTGCTGGGATTATGGGTGTGAGTGCTACGCTCAAGTGGGCGTGGCCTACATACAATATAAGGGACAGAAAGAGACTTCTGTCCATGATCCTTCCCTTTAACTTTTGTTGCTTATGCTGTTTTCCACCACCATGAACTGTTGCCCTCTGCCATGTGCTACTCTGCCTTGGAGCCAGCTGATTATGGACTGAAACCTCTACAGATTGTGAGCTAAATAAACCTTTCCTTCCTTAACTTTGGGTGTCCAGTATTTTGTCTCAGCAACGAGAGAAAAGTAACCAATACAACTGGTGCTGTGTGAAACCTGATGATGTGCATGCCCTTCAGGGACCCTTTGGGGCAGAAGGGGCCACAGCTGGACCTCCATACTGGCCTTTCCCACTGACTACTGCTGATCTCCCTCACCACCTATGCACATCTGTTTCCCGTCTGTAACTGGACAGTTAACTTGCTAGTGACTCTGCTGCTTTCACTCAGACCCAGGCATCAAGAGCATCCAGTATTCAGATGGGTTCAGATGTTCCCATGACATGCTTCCCAGTTTTATTAGTGTGTAAGAAGTACTCAACAGCTTTTGTCATTCGTGTCTTTTTTCTACTGCTGTATTAGTCAGAATTCTCCAGAGAAACAGAGCTAATTAAATAGATGGATGAATAGATAGATAGATAGAAATTTTAAGGAGTTGTATCAGCTGGTAAGTATAAAATCTGTAGGGCAGGCAGCAGGGAGACCCAGCAGGGAACTGATGTTGCAGTTCATATCAATGCAATCTGTTGACAGAATTTCCTCTTTTTTAGAATCTTTCTTTTTTTTTAATTAATGGCATCTATTGTTTCAATAAAACCCATCCACATTTTAGAGGGTAATTTGCTTTACTCAAACTCCAGTGATTTATATGTTAATCTCATCTAAAAAATACCTCCAGAGGAACACATAGACTAATGTTTTGCCATATATGTATGTAGCCCAACCATCTGTCATGTGTTGACACATAAAATTAATATTCCAAATTTTCAGGTACAGCACAAGAACTCGCAAATGTGTCATCAACTCTGTGGTGTGATGGACCACAGGAGGGCCAGGGACCTCTCTTTCTGACCCTTCACCAGGTCTTTTCATCCCTCTCAGGACTTGCACTCACTGTGAGCCTGCAGCACTGCAGGCCTGGAAGGGCATTGTTGCCATTCTAAGCACATTGCTTCTCAGCTGCCTCCCCAAACTCCAGCCCTACCCAGAAAATCTGGCCTACCTTGTACAAGAGCAGTTCTGTTGATCACCCTAAAAGGGTGAGGTCACATATTTGTGTCCTCTACTAAATGTATGGAGAAGATTGAGTCCAATGAGTGCCAAGAAACTATAAGGCACAAGAGAGCATTCTTGTTTGAAGAACTGTGACTTACTCAGATATCGGACTCTTTACTTTCAAATATATAATCAAGCATGAATCTCAAAGCCAGACAGATAGCGAAATGTCTGTTGAGTTGGATCTTTATGTATCCTTCCTGTGAAGATGTGGGGTGAGTCCAGAGAGATTAGTAATACTGGGGTTCCTTACAACACTTAGCTCAAGCTTCTCAATGCATAGTTGTGAAAACTGTGTCCCTGAATGTGTATGGAAGGTGATCTGCCCAAAGCCTCTAAATGTTGCCAATGTTTTTCCACCACACAAATTTTGACTCTTCCATGAGCCAGGGCATCTGTCATGAGGAGCAGGAAGAGAATTGAGAAGCCAAACCACGCCTTCCCATGAGCCAACCAGTGTGTGAGCTGGGAGAGAAAAAGAGCAACACACACACACACACACCCCATAAGCGATGGACTGAAGCAGGGGAAGTAAGGCTGAGATGATGGCAGCTGAAGTAAAAATAATAAATTAATGCTTGTATTGTTTGATTGACTTTGCAGGCCTAAAGCTGGTAGTCTGAGCATCTATTTGGAGGATAACAATATGTGTCATAGCAACTGTGGGGGACTGCCTTCTGTCTTGTTTTTGAAATTCAATGTTTTGTTCCATTTTACTGTTTTGTTTTATTCCTATATCTGGAACCTAAGCAACTATTTTGAAGATAATAATATGCAATATAACAACCATTGTTAAATTCCTATGATCTTGTTTTGAAAACCTATATAGCTATTGTTGTTCTTTGTTCTTGTTGTTATTTTGCTTTTGTTGTTTTTTATTTGTTTGCTTCTTGATTTTTCTGTTCTTTTTTCCCTTTAAAATAAAGAAAATTTGACTCTTCAATCCTTTCTCACCCCCTCTTTTTTTTGTAACAGATCCAACATCAGCATTGAAGGTTAAAATCATTTTCTGGTATGTTTTGCCCACATCTGTGATCGTATTTCTATTTTCTGTGATTGGCTGCTCCATCTATCGATATATCCATGTTGGCAAAGAAAAGCACCCAGCAAATTTGGTGAGTGGATGGTGTGGAGGGAATATCTGCTTTAACAACATGCTGTGTTCTTCAACAGATAGAGTTCCTTCTGAGGGTGGTTTGCATTTAAAGTTAAATAGTTGATAATTTATTTTTAAAGTTCTGTACTGAATTGGCTCACAAACATAACCAAAGATAAAGAAAGATTCCTTAACTTTTTATATTTAATCCTGGATCAGGCAAAGCCTTGAGGTGCACAGGTAAATTAAGTCATAATCCCTTCCCTTCTGCAAGTAAAAGCCTTGTCAGGGACTAGAAATTCAAACTAATACATGAAGACTGACATGAAACCAGACACTGGAGACTCTGCAGGCGCAGGTGAGGCCAGACAGACCTTTGCACTCAGAAAAGATAGTAATAAGATGGAGCCATGTATTCAAGCAGATACACAGGGGGATTTTCATGGGGTAAGGGGTACTTCAGCTGAACTGGGTCTCCAGCTTCAGGGAGTCAGTATTGATCAAGAGAGAAACCAAAGAGAAGAAGCAAGCTTCTATTGATTTCTTGGGCCAGGTAACATCCAGTAAGTTTCCATTGACCAGGAGCATCATTTGAAAAGATTTTTCTTCTTGGTTATTGAATTTTTGTGTAGCTGATGCCAACATTCTGAGTAAAACATCCCAGCCTGGTGGGCCTGGGCCTTGTGACAGGACTGCTAAAAAGGGTACAAGGGTAGGGATAGAAAAAAGAAAGAATGAAAAATAAAATACACCAGCTTCAATGGGCAATAGGCCAAATTGAGTCTATGTGACAGTCTTGGACAAAACATTTTTAAATGATCAATATGTCTACATGCAGAGTAGCATCTGATCCATGGGTTAAGACAACAGAGAGAGCAGACACAAATGAAGATAGAGCTGCCAAGCCTTTGATCCCACTTCAGTCACCAACTAGGTATCTGTAGGCTGACGTGAAGAGTGAGTGTTCTCTGCAAAACGGGCCTTCAGGTCCCAAGAAGTAACCTAGGTAACCATTAAAACCCACACGTCAGAGGTGTTCTCTACAGCAAAGCTGGTGGGAAACTAATCATGTATTACCCAGCTGTGTGAATTCCAAAATTAGTAATTTTTAGATCTACTGAAGGCAAGTGAAGCCAGAAGGTTTATTTAGGTTTTTCCTTGTAACAGTTCCCTCGTTTTGTGTAAACATTCTGCCTCTGTGGGTTTATATAGTCTTGTGACGGTCAGTTAAGAAGGGAGCAGGGGAGAGAAGCCACATACGAAGGGGAATGGTGTACCACACCCAAGGCTTTGTTTAACTGTCCCCAGCCTTTCATCCCACCATGGTGGTCCCTGACTCTCGCCCAGGCAGACCTCGAAACCCTACATGGGGATCAGTTTTGGCACTGGAGCTTGGATGTGAAGGCAGAAAAAGGAGGACACAAGGAGGTTGATGTGAGAAACACATCGGACTGATAACCTGTGTGTTTCCTGATAAGGAGTTTTACTGGAGACTGGGTGTTGCACCCAGTCATGTTATTCTGAAGGGCATGGGCTGTTTTTTGTTGACAAAGAGAAGTCCCCATGGGCTATTAAGTTAAAAGTCTCACAGTCACCGCTAGAACAACTTCAAGGGGAGTAAGACAAGAAACAAGGAAAACAGCTAGGAAATGGTGGCTCTGTCCAGGGAAGAGAAGACAAGTGTTCCAAAGAGGAGAGTGCTAGAGATAAAATATGCAACAGAAACGGACATAGGAGGAAAACAGTCAGGATGTGATCACTCATGAAGGAGAAGCAAGCAAATAGAAGAACAAACCCCATGTTCCTGGACCATCTGCTGAAAGGTTTGGAAACACTGGGCAGCTTATTTTGAACATTGAAAATTATTTCCCTGGGAATTACTAAAAGATGGGTTCATGATACATACATTTATCCCTCGTAGTTCCACTTGTAAATTTTTCTGTTGTTCTGCTGGCACTCAGGGATCAGAGTTAGCTTCTTATTGGCACAGGGAGTTGAATTCACCACATGTGATTTTTTGAAACTAAAATTTATAAGAGATGAGGCTGATGGTCCTGTTGTAACGTTAAATGAACTCTTCACATAGTAGGTGACCATGAAGACTGTAACATAATTTATCACTGACCGATGCTTAACAGGCTCTTCTATGTATATGTACCAAATTTTTAATCTCAAATGAACTTCCGTGGCATAATTTAGAGTTTCTCTGTCTGCATGAATTAGTAAGAGAAGTTCTCTTTTTGGCCTTATTCTAGCATGATTAGTCAAGAGGGAATCATCTCTACCCATGTGCTCTTCTCCCTCTCCACGTCAGTTTTCCTTCCCATCCATGTTTTGTGTCCACAGTATAGGCAGGAAAGGGCTGGTAGTCCAGGTAACCCCAGTATATCAACAATACATCATAAACCGTAAACAAAGCAGTTTGCCAAACCATGTCTCAGTGTTTGCCACTGTTCATGTGGTCACATTCTTACTTTTCAGAATTAATAATGCTTGGTAAATTAACCAATTCACCTGTTATTCTTTAGCCGTGTAGAGGAAGGTCAGCTGTACCCTGAGCCTCACGCTGGAGCAATACCCGCCAATGAGCATTCGCAGTCTATGTGTCCTCGGTCCCTTAACTCCGGCCAGGGAGGTTTGCAGTCTGTTCCAAGCATAGCTTTCACCTTCATGACGTAGTAAGAGTAGCATTCAAACTCCCTGATGACACTACAAATTCTACTTAATAGCTGTTTTCAGTGTCTTTCTAAAGTGAAAAGGTGAAAAACACTCTCTTCTCTCTTTGTAGATTTTGATTTATGGAAATGAATTTGACAAAAGATTCTTTGTGCCTGCTGAAAAAATCATGATTAACTTTATCACCCTCAATATTTTGGATGATTCTAAAATTCCTCAGAAGGATATGAGTCTACTGGACGAAAACAGTGATGGATCCAAACTCGGTGAACCTGGGCCCCTCTGGAACCTGGAGCCCCATGCAGAGGCAGTGGAGGTGGAACACTTGGGATACACCCCACATTTGGTGGAAATTTTCTGCAACTCCGAGGAAAACACCAGAGATGCTTCCCTGACTCAGCAAGAGTCTCTCAGCAACACAACAGTGACAGGAGAAGCTGTGGTTGAGTATGAGTGTGACGTCAGAACTGAAGCTCAGGAGGGGCCTGAAGGTCACCAGTTCAGTGCGCAAGAGGTGGCATCCATGCCAGGAAAATTATTTCAGGAACAGGCAGCGTTGACAAGCTTGGGCCCACCAACACTGTTGTGCACATATTCGCCTCAGCTCAGTGACTTATACCACCTGGCGCAGGAGCACTCGGTCTCGGAAGAGGGGCTAGGGGAAAAGCTGTGGACTGCACTGGTGGACTGGGACCCTCAGACGAGCAGGCTGTGTATTCCTTCCTCTTCCAGCTTTGACCAGGACCCCAAGGGCAGTGAGTATCGTGAGTCTGATGGTCTTGCAGAGGAGGGCCTGTTGTCCAGACTCTATGAGGCGCAGGTGCCAGACCAACCAGCAGAAGATGAAAACTATCTCCTGCGATTTATGGAAGAGTGGGGACTGTGTGTGCAAATGGAAAACTAACCCTAGCAAGATTCGACTTCACCCAGCCCCTACTGTGACAGGGGACGGGAGTGAAAACAGGTGAACGCCAGGGCTCAGAGCAGTATGTACCGACTCACTGGTGTCGGTGAGGACGACAACCCTTCTCTGCTCCCTGCACTCGCTCGGAACGGGTGCTGCCTGTGGGTCCCTCACGATGTCCGTGGGGTCCTTGGGGTGCAAGGGCTGACCTTTGCTTTAGACAGAATCAGCATTCAGTGCATGTTTGCCCTGCAGGATTGGTTCAGGAGGGCGTACTGTGGCTGTTCCATTTAATAACTTTTTGACAAGCATAATTCTCTGATTATTTTTTACTATGTGTAGGTAACACTGCAAAATATTTCATAAAGACCATTCATTTTACAAATACTACTTTTCCAGAATTTGTTGATTATGAGAATGATGAGGTACCTAGAAATATATAACTACGACTGAGCTTTGGTGGTGTATGCCTGTAATCCCAGTACTCTGAGAGGCAGAAGGATCACAAGTTCAAGCCCAGCCTGGGCAAATTAGTGAACTCAGGGAGATATTGTCTCAGAAAGAAAAAAAGGGAAATCATAAAGGCCTTTCTTGGGATATAGCTCAGGGAGAGGGCCCTGGGTTCATCATCAGCACTGCAAAATAAATACATATATAAATATGTATATATCATATGTATAACTAGGGTGGAGTAAGTTAGTCACACGTCAAGACTTCAATCCATGATTCCACTATTCAGCCATAATAATTCAGATTTAGAGTAAATAAATCAGGCACAAACCTCCATGACATCACATGTTTTTGCCTACTTTAAGAGACAATATTCAACAGTTTATGAGTAGTTCTAAGGTATGAACATAAATGATTTTCTTTTAGGCAGAAAATAATATAATAGGGCTTTTATTTTCCTCAAAACTAAGTCAAAAGAAAATGCCACATTTTATAGTGGAATACCACTTGATTTCTAGAAAAATGTTGCTAAAAAGGTACCTAATTAAAGTTATATAATTGATAAACTAAAAAGTGTTCATCAGTTGAAGTACTATGTTACTATTATAATATTAAGTATTCTACTAGGTTGGGGAGCATGAGGACCCTTTGGAATATGTATTAAAGAATATTCTGTGTCCACATGATATTAAAATCAGGGCATAAACACAGAGTACAGAGAAGAAATAAATGAATAGGGGAGGAACAGTGTATTAAAATTTAACAGAAATTACCATAGCAAGTATACCATGAAATATTACCTTTCTAGTTAAATTCCAGTAACTATTCCCATCTCCTTTAATATTTGTTAAGAAAGTTAAATTCTCCAGTCACACTACATTAAAATGTGACAGAATCTACAAAGTTGAGCCATATAAAATTATTGATATTTAGCTGTCTTAGATCTACAAACACAGCAATTGCATATGGTTTACCTTAAGACACATTTGTTTTCGCCATGAACTCATGATCCATTATTGCTCTTTCAGGAAGACAGAAATGTGTTTCCTTAGTCATGTTTTTGGTGCAGGCAAACAACCCTTTTAGGAGAGATGCATTCTGGGGTCATGGCCTTTTGTGATTGTCCACAAATCCAAAATGTTTCTGAGGAAATGATTTAACTAGAGCATAATTATATTAATCAGAATGTTCTGTTCTTCTCAATCTTTCTAGAAATGATTCTGCTGATTTTGAAGCACAGATTTGTAAAACAAATTATAAAAGAAGTTCAGAACTAGGAGAGAATGAGTTGTTATGAAAAGCAAAAGGAAATTAATTGATGATAGTTTGGCTTATTAATTTTATTCATATAATTTTTATTGAGTACCTACTAGATCCCACAGGCTCCTCATCAAAATAACAACTTCCTTAGGCTCTACTGTAGAAGGCATGGCGCCAGGCACATAATGAGTGCTGTAAAGTGTTTGTCATCATCATTATTAATTGCCAGATCATATGCTTAGTGCCAGAAAGAGAACCACTTAGACATATGGCTCTGTTTTGATTCAGTGACAGGCTTTGCCTAACTTTGCTTTTCTTACCTGAAAGTACAATAGTAATTTTCTTCCTACTCCATGCCTTCAGATTGAAATCCTTCCATGGTTGAACCACATTTCCTGACTTTGGAAGAAGAAATCTAATTCACAGTTACTTTTCCTTTCTTGTCATTCTAAACATGTCGAAAGGATCCAGTGTTTCTCCAGTTTTGCTGCAGCAGTACTTTGCAGGGTACGCACACACACACACACACACACACACACACACACACACACATCCCAGAGGTCCCTGACCTAGGAGGGTTCAATCTGAGATTTTTCAACTTCATAGTGCAAAAGCCATACACATTCAGTAGAGACTATTCTTAAAGTTTTGAATCTGATCTTTCCCCAAGCTAGTGATATGTGTGGGGCACAGTCCTCTCTCCAGATGCTGGGCAGCAGCGGCCAGCAATGTGATCATGAAGGGAGACGCTGGTGCTCCACAGTGGGCTTAAGATTAACCAAGTACCTTCTGGCTAGGTTGAAATCACTTTTGGCTTGACCACATGACATATGGCTATAATTTGGATGAGTGTCCCCCAAGGTCTATATGTCACAAGTCGCTCCCCAGGGAGGCACTCTTAGAAGGCTCTGTGAACCTTTAGAAGGTAGGTGAGTGATCTGTGGGTCATTGAGAGGGTGCCCTCAAAGGGAATTGTGGGACCCAAATCTCTCAGTCTCTGCTTCCTGGCTTGGGATGCAAACAGTGGCTCCCACAGGCACCCCCACCCCATGATGTTCCATCCTCATCAGAGGCCCAAACCCATCCACAAGGCTGTCCAGTCTTGGATTTAAATCACTAGAACTGTGAGCCAAAATAAACCTCTTTACTGCATAAGCAGCTACATCAGGTTATTTCATTATAGTGATGTGAAACTGACTAACACAGTGTGATAAGTGCCTTTTTTACTTATATTTTCAAGTTATGAACCCCATCATAAGTTAAAGCACATCTGTATGCTCAGACAGGAGCATATGACAGATCTTTCTCATGGGGGAAGATGATATCTTAGATGTGCTCTGTGGGAGGAAGTTGGTATGCATCCTGCCTTCTGTGACCAGGGCTTAACCACCCTCCTCCAGATTTCACTCTACACCTGAAGTTCAGGTAGAGCTGTGAAGTTGAAGGGTAAGAATCTTCGACAAGAACTACTCATCCTATCACTGGTCATTGCTCCATTCTGGAATTTCACGTGTTGCTTCCACATGAGGCTAATTTTCCTTATAAAAACAGTTCAGTGGCTCTGGTTCCATACCCCATCAATCCTAAGCAACTAGTGATTGAAAATACCTCCACCATAAAGCAAGTGAAACGGTCACATCCTGCCCAAGGGAAGATGGCGAGGGAAGTGAACTTGCCCCCAGAGCCTGCACCGTGGAAAATATCTGGTGCTTCCGGCTCAGCTCAGCTCCAAGGAGATCAGTGCAGCCAGGAAAATCTGTTTGTGCAGCCCAGAGCCCCAGTCTGCCCAGGGTGATGAATCTAATGAGAACATTAAACAGAGGGCTTGATAATCATGGATGGGTGCACCTGGTCGTGAGTCAAAGTCTTTATGGCCCACACATTTCCACCCCCACATCTTGTGGATGAATTCAAGCTAAAGTATCTTAGAATTTTCTTTTTCTTTTCTTTTTTTTTTTTTTTGATTCTCCACATTATATCAACCATAAATCTTGTACCCATATTTTTTTCCCAAAGACTTTGCTCAAAACATGTGCTTTTAATTTTTTTAAATAAATAATGCTATGGTTGTGGGTATTTTAATACTAGCGATTTTTTAATTATGGAAGATATGCACATATGTGTTCATTGTAGAGTAACAAAAAATGAATGAGGGAAAAATGTGCAGGTTTAACCATTGTAGGCGTATTAGGACAGAGGAGTGATTCTCAACTAAGGACACTTTTGTCCTCTAAGGGACATTTGGCCATGTGTGGTGACTTCAGTAAGCCTCTGCCTCAGCCTCCCAAGTTGTTGGGACGTTAGGCACCTCTACCACACTTGGATCAAAGACATTTTTTTATTGTCATAGCTCAAGGAGATAGTGCCACTAGCTAGCTTCTAATGGGCAGAGGCTGGAAAGATTACTAAATATCCTATAATACACAGAACAGCCCTTAATAACAAAGAATTAGCCATCCCAATGTTCACAGTGCCTAGCTTAATAAGCCCTGGAGTAGAATTTTCACTTTTTATTGCATGTATGCAAGTATTTTTTTCAAACTAGGAGATCATATTGAATTCTTTCATAACTTACTCTTTTCACTCAAAAATACATAATAAACCATCTTATTTTACTATAGATTGTTTGTGATATATCCAAACTAGAAATTTTATAGCAGCAGATTAGCAATTATTTTCTCTAAACATAATGCATTAAGTTTATTTTAGCAAAACAGTGACCAAATATCAGAGTTGCAAACCATCGTACAGATTCTGTAGGGATTCAATTGGACATGACCGAAGCCATCCTGAGTCATCATCTCCATGACTGTCCTCAGTATCCCTGGTCAGTTTTCCTCATATAGTTCCTCAGCATACTAAAAATAACTAAAAACACTAAGACAATATATGGAGCTTTACAACTAGACCCTGGCACTGTCAGTACCTGGAATATATCTAGTGTTCGTAATGCTAGTTTAAAACTAACCTAGCCAGGTACATTTTGGCTTGGGTGAAATCATTTTTGTCTTGACCACATGAGTGATCAGATGTCAGGGATCTTCTGATCTTGCCCACTCCCTTCTGCCAGGAAGTCCTTAGTAAATTGCAATCCTGGATCTGTCTGCCTCATTCTCCAGTCTTGTGGCCTCCTGCTGCCTGTTATTAAACACTAGGACCAGATTGTTTCAGAATAGATATCAGGAGTCTTTCAAAAATAAGCAAATTTTAGCTGGGGTGATGGTCCACACCTTTAATTCCAGCACTCAGGAGGCTGAAGCAGGAGGATCGTTGTGAGTTCAAGACCAGCCTGGGCTACAAAATGAGTTCAAGGCCAGCCTGAACTGCATAGTAAGACCCTGTCTCAAAAAATAGGGCCAGGGATTTAGCTCAGTGGCCTAAACGCCTGCTTGGCAGGCAGTGAGGTTGTGAGTTCGAGCTGAGGTACCCTCCCAAAAAAAGCAAAAAGAAACAAAGATAACCAAATTTCTCAAAAGCATTATTTCTTGAAAATTGTTACCCCTCCAAAGTGGTTGCGTGACTGGCAGATGGTCACGTAGCTTCCTTTGGAGCTGTTGAACTCTTTATGCTTTGTTCCTACTAACACTTTCCTTAAGGCCTGGAGACCCTCACTAGTGATTTGAAGGTAGACTCAATTATACAGGAATTCCTGTTACCATCTTAGCAGGACCTCTGCTCTCCAGTTTCCTTTCCTCTTTGATCCTACTTTGCTAATTTTAACCATTAATAAATTTTCCAGTTGGTTTTCATGCCAGTAAAGATGTCAGGTTGTTTGTCCCACATTGCTACTCTCAAGGTTCCCTGTAGACAGTGATGTGGACTGGAATGTTATGTTGTGTTATGTTACGTTACGTTACACTACGTTACGTTACGCTATACTACATCATGTTGTGTTATGTTTGTTAAGATGCTATGTTATATGGTAGTTTTATATTAATGTTTGTGTTGGTGGGGTGAAGCTCCTTTTGTCTCAGAGCATTGTATCTCTGAGCCTTTACCACATCTGGAAACAGATGAAACTTTCCTTTTCCTTACCCTGCTCAACAGATTTCTTTTGATTTCTCAATCTGTCACTCTTTGGATTAGATGGTACTTGGAAGCTTCCCACCAATTCCAAAGATGAACATATGGCTCTTGTTTGTGTTTCCATGCCTGGGCCACTGAGACAGATGAACACTGAGGGGGAAAAATATCAGTCACCATTTGTGTCTTTGGAACTAATTTCCATGGGACATAAGAATTAAACTCTGCTCTTAAAAGTCTCATATAAAGATAATCTACTTGTTATTCTTTCTTCTCATACATACAAGTGTGTTCTTCTCAGTTCTAAGGATGGGGATTTATAGATGGATTTAAATTCATTTAACTTGATTTAAAATATGAAAATTTTAGAGTATTCAATGTGAGGGCAGGAAACATGGTGAAGATTTTAATCCAAATTCCCAAAGAAAGAGGTGCAGAGAACTGGGTCTCTATTAAATTTATTGACTCTTTGCTTTTAAAAGACTTTGGCCGCATTTGACTAACATGAACAAATGGAAGCAAGCATCAGAGCTTTCCACACTGACTGATGGCATGATTGATTAGCAGAAGAATCGGTGTGGTGTATTGATTACAAAAGTTGAGATGCTTCATTCAAGGTCCGACTCTGTAGCTTCTTAGCTTTGTCATCTCAGCAAAATTTGGTCTTTGGATCAAATTACCCTCATCAGGGGATAATAATTATACCTACCTCATAAGGTTAGGAGATTTAAATGAATCATTTAAAGTGCTTAGAACAGTGTCTGGCACAAAGAAAGTATCATAAATGTCAGCAATTTTTAAAATGCACCAGAAGTCATATACAAGAATGTGCATAGAAGACTGTGCATAGGAAATGTTCATTTTCAGAACACTTTGAAAGAACACAAGTGTTTATCAGTTAGCAGAAACTTGGAGAATAAATGGAATATAGTTGTACAAGGCAGCATGAATGAATCTCACTAATACACTACTTTTAAACAAAAGAGTCATTCCCAGATAGAGATGTATTCCATTTACATGAAGTCTCAAAACATTTAAAGTTAAGCGTATGGTCTTAAGGGATACATGTGTGCAGTAAAAATAAAGAAAGGCAGAGAAATTACTAACACAAAGTGCAAGATCATGATTCCCCTTGGGAACCAAAGGACAGAAAAGAGCTCCTCATGAGGCGGAACCACTGGACTTGGTGATGGTCTCCTTAGAGGGTGATGGAAACAAAAGTAATCCTTTGGTTATTGTTCTTTAACTGAGTATGTAATACATGCCCCGATATATGCATATAGTAAGCAAAACAATAAAGGCACCGAAAATGGCAGTGACTTGTAATTTTATTCTCATAAGTTTCATAGTCAGTATGAGCTTCGTGTTAGTCATGGCTTTTGGAATTACAAAGGCCATTATACAATTTCCCTTGGAAGTCAAGAGCAAGTGTATTTATGTTCATATTCTGTTTACAAAATGTTGACTAAGTCTAAAGTTCTAAACAGGAAAGAGCTGTTGATAATTTGGATAATTGAGTTGCTATGCAGAAAGGCCTGAGCTTAACCTTGGCTTTCCTGAGAACGTTCATTATTCGAAAAAGAAATATCTAGTTGGGGATGTAGCTCAGTGGCACAGCACCTTCTGGCAAGTGCAAGACCCTGAGTTCTATTCCCAGTACCAAAGCAGCAACAAGGAAAAGGAATACCCGAGCCCTGGCAGGAAATCGGAACATGTGAGTCACATAAGCTTTGAAATGCAATTCCCTTTTTGCTACTCACAGACATTAATAATTAATAAGTAATTAGTTACCAGCCTGGTAGTTCTGCTGACAAAATTACAGTGTAAACAACTCTTTCCTTTATGAGGCAAGTAATACTTCATCTCTGTTAACTGATTTCAGTGTGCAAAGAAAAGATTTTAGGATTTTAGAATGTTTTGCCTTGCATTTCAGCTAACTGCTTCTTACTTGCCTTGCTTACAAATGTTTAGTGATCATTAACAAATAGATTGTTTGTTTTTCCTGCCTTCCATAGTTCCTGCCAGCTTGTTGCCACAAGCTTCTAATATAAAATATTTGTGAAATTACAGATTTAAACAACACTTTCAAGTAGAAACACCTTATTTGAGGCATAATTTAAAAATTAAGATGTTTAACTTTTGTAAAACAAGAGAGATAATGAAAGTGTACACAGAGATATGTATAATGAAGATATTTCCTGATATCAACAAAAACCCAGTATCAAAAACAGGAGTATTGTATTCTTTTTGAGAATTACATTTAATGAGAGGTTTAACCAACCAGAAAACAACCTTGAAGAAGGTCTAGAAGCCAAGACATACAGAGAAGAGAAGACAGAATCCAAGATATAGTGAATCCTTGATAACTACTTGAGTAAAAAGACTTTCCTGTGAACAAGGGCATTAGAGTCTATTGGTTAAGAGAATAGAATTGCTGCATATATTTGGGAGTTACTGAAAGGCAGAGTTTGGTTCTGAGTAAGAAAGGGCTTTTATAATTAAGGGACTGTTCTTAATATTTAAACATGTGGGATACTGAGTTTCCTAACACTCAAAGAGTTCAAGCATAGACTGGTTTCTACTGAGGTTTTTGCAGAAAGGATTCCTCCATGAAGCCAGGGATTAAAATAGATCTCTAAGGTCTCTTTCACTTCTAAATGTCTAATAAAAACGCACACAAGAAAGATTATTTGGAATGATATTTATTGTTTCTTTTTTCTATCCTTTTATGTTTTAGGCAATTCACTGTTTTGCAACTTATTATCTATTTTCCATAAATTGCCACAGACTTGCACCTTCCATACAACTAAGAGGAGTCAAGTGACACCTTTCCTCATGTGACCCAGGAGGGCTTAGGAGTTCCCACCTGAAAATGCAGCACTAGACCAGCAGTTCTGAGCTCTCATCCTTTCAGGATATTAGTATGAGTCTGAAAATCTCATCTTTCCTGTCTCCTTTTTTTTATTACTATCATGTGTTTCCAAGCTCCTTTTATTTATTTTTCCTTACTAAAATTTTTTGGGTTGTCATAAAACAATAGATTGTACAAATAAGGCTCAAAATATATCTTTTTCCATAAATCTCTCTGACTCCTAAACATCACAGAAACAACTATGCATCCAAGAAGTGCAAATAAATGATAAGTTTACAATCGTCAAACATTGCCTATGTCACCCTTTCAATCTGAACAAAACTATCGCTTCTCGGCCTTTTGGCTAAGATCAAGTGTAGTATCTGTTTTTATCAGTTTACTATCTGATACGTCCTGTATCCAAGGACAATATATTAAATGGATTTTTGGAGCTGTGATGCAATAATCCTCAATAAGATACTGGCAAACAGACTGCAGCAAATTATCAAAGAGATTGTACACCATGATCAAGTGGGATTCATCGAAGGGATGCAGGGATAATTCAACATACATAAATCCATAAATGGAATACATCATATTAACAGAGGATAAAAATCATATCATTATCCCAATAGATGCAGAAAAAGCTTTTGACAAAGTCCAGCACCCATTCATGATAAAAACTCTACAAAAAATTGGAATAGATGGTTTCTATCTCAATCTGATAAAAGCCATCTATGACAAACCAACAGCCAGCATCATACTAAATGGACAAAAACAGAAAACTTTCACTCTAAAATCAGGAATAAGACAAGGATGTCCACCGTCTCCACTCTTATTTAACATAGTCCTGGAAACTTTAGCCAGAGCAGTTAGTCAAGAGAAAGAAATAAATGGAATAAAGATAGGAAAGGAAAAAATTAAACCAGCATTATTTGCAGATGACATGATACTCTACCGAGAAGGTCCCAAAAACTCCACCAAAAGACTTATGGATTTAATAAGCAGATTTAGTAATGTAACTGGTCACAAAGTCAATATGCAAAAATCAATAGCCTTCCTGTACCTGAATAAAAATCTTACTGAGACAGAAAACAGGGAAACAATACCTTTTACAATAGCATCCAAAAAAGTGAAATACTTGGGAATCAATCTAACAAAAGATGTAAAAGACCTCTATATTGAAAACTATAGTACTCTGAAAAAGGAGATTGAAGAGGACACTAGAAAATGGAGAGATGGCCTGTGCTCTTGGGTAGGAAGAATCAATATAGTGAAAATGGCCATACTTCCAAAACTGTTGTACCGATTCAATGCAATCCCAATCAAAATTCCAATAGCATATCTCACAGAATTAGAGAAAACAATCCTAAAATTCATCTGGAACCAGTAGAGACCTAGAATAGCAAAGATGATCCTGGGCAACAAAGACTGGACAGGGGACATCACAATTCCTGACTTGAAATTACACTATAAAGCTACTGTGATAAAAACAGTGTGGTACTGGCATAAAAATAGACCTGTAGATCAATGGAATAGATTAGAAAATAAAGAAAAAACTGCAGACATGTTAAGCTACCTTTTTTTTTTTTTTTTTTTTTTTTTTTTTTTTTTTTTTTTTTTTTTTTTTTTTTTTTTTTTTTTTTGGTACTGGGGATCAAACTCACAACCTCACACCTGCCAGCCAGGTGCTTAGGCCACTGAGCTAAATCCAAGGCGCTATTTTTTGAGACAGGGTCTTACTATGCAGTTCAGGCTGGCCTTGAACTCATTTCATAACCCACACTGGTCTTGAACTCACAATGATCCTTCTGCCTCAGTCTCCCGAGTGCTGGGATTAAAGACGAGTGCCACCACACCCCGCTAAACTACCTGATTTTTGACAAAAGTGCCAAACACGTTCATTGGAAGAAAGATAGCCTCTTTAATAAATGGTGCTGGAAAAACTGGCTTTCCACATGCCAAAGATTAAAACTGGACCCATGTCTTTCACCATGTACTAAGTTAAAATCTAAACAGATTAAAGATCTCAACATTAAAACAGAAACATTAAATCTCCTGGAAGATAGAGTGGGTAAAACTCTTCAAGACCTTGGAGTAGGCAAAGGCTTTATGACTAAAAGCCAGATTGCACAGGAACTATCACAAAGAATCACCAAGTGGGATCTCATCCCATTGAAAAGCTTTTGCACAGCAAGAGAAACCACCAACAGAGTGAAGAGACAACCCACAATGTGGGAGAAAATATTTGCCAGCTGTCCTTCAGATAAAGGATTACTATTGAGAATGTATAAGGAACTTTAAAAAATCAGTCCTCCAAGATTTAAAGACCCAATCCAAAAATGGGCATCTGAGATGAACACACACTTTTCAGATGAAGAAGTACAAACAGCAAATAATACATGAAAAAATATTCAACAGCACTGGTCATTCAAGAGGTGCAGATGAAAACAACACTGAGATTCCATCTCACCCCAGAAAGAATGGCTAGCATTAAGAAATCAACCAGTAATATGCTGGAGGGGCTATGGAGAAAAAGGAACCAGGCTGGTGTAACCATTGTGGAAGTCAGTGTGAAGTTTCCTCAAAAAGCTAGGATTGGAGGTCCCATTTGACCCAGCCATTCCCCTTCTGGGTATCTTCCCAAAAGAACTAAGAACATCATACCATAGTGATATGTGTGCACCTATGTTTATAGCTGCACAGCTCATAATAGCCAGATTTTGGAAACAACCTAAATACCCATCAACTGAGGAATGGGAAAAAAAGATGTGGCATTTCTATATAATGGGATGCTGTTCAGCTATAAAGAATGATAAACTAGACACTTTCATGTTTAAATGGATGCGTCTTGAGAATGCACTTATCAGTGAACTAAGTAAGTCACACATATGTAGCCATTGTATTGTTGCACTTGTGTGACAAGCTGAAAGAAAACTATGTCTATGTTTATGTAAATGCATAAAAAAAATAAGATAGTTAAAGAAAAAGAATTTTGAGTGAAAAGTAGTTTTCACAGGGTCATTTTCAGATTTCATTTTTACTGTGAATTGTTCTTTTAAAAATAATATAGAATTCTTAATATTTGTATTTCTTGCCAATATTTTCCTAATGTCCTATACATTCTTTTTCTTTGTTATATAATAATAAAAAAATCTGTTCTCATCTTAAGTACCCAGGAAAACACAAGAATGGGGACCTCTTTGCCACAGGTATCAGAGAATGCTAAGTGTAAATTGGCCAATACCCCATTTCCTATTTCACTGAAGGTCTCAGATGTGACTAATTTAAAAATCGTATTAATTCTGCTTTTACAGCAGAATTAGAAAAAGGTGAAAGTCGGAAGAGAGGAGGTGTGGGGGAGGGGAGAGAGCTTACTATTCCTAGCCGCTCGCAGCATGCGGAGCGCCCTGGTCAAGTCTGTGATAAGCAAGCGGTGCACTGAAAGCGTGAACCGAGATCCTGAGGGACGGAAGTGCTCACTCCACTTGGCTGAGGAAGGAATATTCATTAAGAATATGCGTAACGCCGTCTCCGATGTAATCTGTCGTTTGACTTCTAGACTGTAAACACCAGGAGGGCAGAGATTTTTATCTTTTTTTTCTACTAATATATTCCCAGAACGTAAAACAGCACCTATCATATAGTAGCTTGTTACAGTTTGAAAGGGAGGTATCTCGCAAAGACTCATGTATGGAGGACTCCAATCTCATCAACTGATTAATCCACCCTTGAGTTTGTAGCTGAATAGGCTACAGGAGGTGGGTCTGGCTGCAGGAAGCAGGTCGGTGGGGTGTGACTTTGAAAGATTTATCTTTTCTCAGGCTCTTTCGTGTTCTTTCTGCTTCCTGCCCACCAAGAGCGAGCATTTTCCTCCATCATGCCCTGTGCCATAATGTTTCTGCCTCATCACAGAGCTAAGAGCAAGCTGAGCTGGCTGAGCATGGGCTGGAACCACGAGTCACTGTAAAACCTTCCTCTTTTAAACTGTGTATGTCAGGTATTTTGGTCACAGCTATGAAAAACTAACGCATAGCTACACAATTGAATATTTGCTGAGGGAACGCATGAAAAAATGAATCTTTAAAAATTGTATAAATTTGTGACAGGAAATAAACCCACACAAAGATAATTAACTAATCTTTGATAAAGACATATAGATAATTCAATGGGGAAAGCATCGTGTATTGAACAAGTGGTGTCAGAACTGCCACAGCAGCAGAAATATCAAAAGGACACACAGGATTCAAAGGCAGATTTATTTTACACTGCAGGGGACTGACTGGGAATCAGTTGTCCCTCAAAATCTCAGGCCTTGAAAGCCCAGAGAGGGAGGTTTTAATAGGGTTGAAAGGGGATGCACAGAGGCAGAGTACTTGGCTGTCTTTTATTAGTTCTTATAATATGCATCATAATGACCAACTGCACATCCAGTGACCAGCTGTTTCTAAGAGACAGGAGCAACCAGAACTGGAACAGGAACTGTCACCTGGGCAACTAAGAAACTGAAGTATACTGGCTGGGGCAGGAAGGGTGCATTTTCTGCTATAGGATAACTGAAAATCTATTGCCAATAAAAGAAAGAAAGAATTAATTAATTAATTAATCTAAACAAGGCCTTCTACCTTGCACAAAAAAATTTAAACTCAGAATGGACCATCATAAACCTAAATGTAAAATTATAAAACTTGCAAAAGAAAACAAAAAGCAGAAAATCTAGATTACCTTGGAGTTGGCGATATGGTTTTAGAGCCAACACCTAAAGCACAATCTAGAAAGGGGCTGTGGGGCCAAGCAAGTGTTTGACCTCTGTCTTGTGTGTGTGCACTCCCACTCTGGAAGGGTGGTCAGAAAGAAGGCCGCAGGCCATGGTGAAGCAGGAGTCTGCCAGGAAAGGAAGGCAGGGACAGAGAGGCCAAATCATGGAAGCTTTGTGGTACCTGTAATGACTTTGGGCCACACTTTGATGGCAATGGGAAGCCACTAGAGTTTCATGTAGGAGACTGATATCACTTGACATAGTCAACAAATGTCAATTCCACTTAAATCTGACTGTGTGATGATGGATCAGTGGGCAGCTTCAACATTAAAAAGAGTACATAAAAGAGAAAAAAGTGAGTTGTTTGGGTTTTGGAGCTAGGGTTGATTTTGTTTTCAGTTTTGTACTTGTTTTTGTCTTGCTGGAAAGTTGGAGAAAAGGATAATTTGAGTCCGGAAACTCAAAAATGAGATACCTGCACTATTGTCATGAGGAGATGACAAGGAATACATATAATGTGTGTCAAGGGATTGGGGGAAATAATAAGGCTTAAGCATGAATCATTCTAGTACATTAGGAAAGTAACAGGCTAAGGGCTAGTATAGACAAAAAAGGGGAACCAAGGACAGAATCATGGAAAATATATGTATGTAAACGGAAGGAACAGAAAGATGTTAAGAGAAAGGAGAATGGAAAAATTATAAGAGGAAACTTTATCGAACCCTAGGTGGCCTCTAGCAAAGAACAGAAAACCCAAAGTGAGAAATTTCAAGAGATATAGCAATTAAAATGAAGGCTCGAGGTCAGAGAACTAATGTGAAGAATCCAATAAAAGCAATACCATCCTCTGCATCAGCAAAATGAGCTCACGTTACAGGAGACAGGTTGAGGCCATGGTCAGAGCTATGGTCAAAAAGAAATTGGTCCCCAGGAGTTTAATTCACATAAAAGAATTGGGCAAATCCACAAGCACATAACTCTAAGCTCCTCATCACTGTATCTACAATAGCAAAGATTTGAAATAATCTGTACCTCCAACAAAAGATCAGTTCAATCAATTTCATTGCATCTGTACAAGGCAAAATTAGGGTGCACTAGAATAAAGAAGAAGACTCACAATGCATGGAGTGTAACACATTTTTTAAAATATACACTTACAACTTTAAAATACATATTTACAAATATACAATAGAGTTCGTGGTTTTTCTTTCTGCTTACTTGCTTTTGTTTTTCACTGTGAATATGTATTCCTGTGACATTTTGAAAGAAGAGTAGAAATTCTCTTCTTTTTCCCATGTAGACAGAACCTGGGTTTTGCTCAGGCTAAGCAAGCATTCTGCCAACTGAGCTACATTCCCACCCCCTGGAGGTCCTATTCTAAACACATTTACTCTTTTATTGGCACTACCCTGAGGAACAGAAAGGCCTTTAGGCTAATTCGGTTCTAAGAACAAAAACCCCATAGAAAAAGTAATTAGGATAGAATGGTGAGGATTAAATGAATGGCATCTTTCCAGCAGTGCTGGAAAGGACAGACACAGTGTACAAGTTCAGAGTGGAACACTGAAAATGCATGAGAAATACAGAAGTAAAGCCAGATGAATACAGCTGAAGACAAACAGTCCCACAAGGTGTCTGCTCATAAGAATAATGTTAGCTCTTCAACTTAGTCACAGAGAAAGAGCTCATCCCACCTTGGGGAATGCCACACTGAAGCTGTAATTGTCTAAAAGAACCAAAGTAAACCTGTCGTTGTAAATGGTGTGAATTTTTAAAAGTATTTTAGTGCTGCCAGATATAGAACAGATGCCCATCTGTGGAAGTCGTTTGGGGCTCATATAAAACCTGATATGCAAATGTATCATAGTATAAACAAGTGTCTTGACCTTTTAAATACCATTTGAGGCCATGTGGTGGGTATGGTAGAAAAAATTAAGGTTTCAAATTTTATAGGGATTTTATCGTGACAGGAGTAATGAATAAACAGCTCTGGGTCATGGTCATATCTGTATTTCCAGGGCAAGTATAGAAGGCAGTCTCAGAATTAAATTTTGGAGCCCTGGGCTGTGAGCGTTTTTTGTTGTTTTTTTCAGCGGTAGACCACTGCTGGGCATGCGCGAGGCCCTGGTTCCATCCCCAGCACCAAAAAATAAATTTTAGGGCCCTACAGCAAGATTTCAGGAAAGTCCTGACTTTATCGCAGAATACACAAAACTCAATGCACTTTGGCAGACACAGCTCCCGGGTATCAGTTTATTCCTCGCCCCCAAGTTCTCGAGCTGCCAGGGCGGTCCTTGCATCCAGGGCAAATGGGTTTTCCTCTGCCAGCTTGGGTACCCTCCGTGCTCAAGTCCCCAATCCAGTAAAGAAAGGCCCACGGATGCGCCCCAGGGCGGTGGGTGGTTCAGCGCAAGGAAGGGCGTGCAGGGAGGCAGCAGGCGCAGCAATTATGTCTTCCTTAAACTGCTGCAGGCAAAGCCACAGACATTTATATCCAAAAATGGCTCGATCTGATCCCACAGGCTTCCCAGAAAAGCCTGTCATGTCTTACCACCCTCCACTGAGGGCAAGGATCGCTTCATAGCAGGGAGATTACATTATCCGCACCCCCTTTCCTCACCCCCCAAACTCAGAGATGGGGTGGATTTAGTCACTGCCTACTGCTGCACATCCTTATCCTGTTGTGCCCCCAAACCTCCTGTGTCTGCCTATCTTCAGGCCACAGAGTCCGTTTGGGTCTTGACCATGGTTTTTTTTTTTTTTTTTTTTGGTCACATGTCCCCTCAATGGGGAAAGCAAGTCCAGGGAGAGAGGACCGAGCATCCGCCCTCCTGCATTGGCTTCTCTGCTCCCGGGAGCTTTTGCAGCCTCCCTCTCCCAGGCTAAATGCTTCCAGGTGGTCTCCCCCCAAAGAAGTGACTGAAGTGGGAACAGGCTCACCTCGGGCTTGCAGAAAACCACAGCTATTTCAGGAGGCTTCAAAAGAATAGGAAAAACAAAACAGTTCTTCCAGCCAAGGAACATAACCTCAACCCAAGAGACCAGTGGCAAGTTTAGTTTTAAATCAAACACCTTTACCTAGGCAACACTGTATGTCTAATCACTCACAGATTTGGCGATTGGTATAATAAAATATATTTCATATGCAAGGTTGAATGTTCTTGGTAGGGCTTTTGGACATTAGTTTTCCTTGCGAGATTTGTTTCTTATTTTGATTTTTCTCTTGCTTCATAGTCAACTGAGATTTTAGGGCTGACTTTTTTTTTTTCAAACTTATCAACCATGACTCGCATCTATTTGATAAAAGATAAAATGCTTCTATTTCCCAGGCTTAGCTTTGAAAATTAAACATTCGAGTGACAAATATGAAAACCATTGTTATAGTAGATGTCAATAATTAAAATCACAAGAACAATTCTTTTCCAAGGAACTCCTCAAAGATGCTTCTAGACTTCTCTTTCTTTTTGCCTAGTGCTGACCTAATTCTGAGCTTTTAAGTGTATTTTAAGTTAGTTGTTTACAAGTGGAGATGAGACTTTGTTATAAAAAGAATCTCCCATGGAAATTTCTAGGGGTCAGGAAGGCTTCAGCTGACAATTTGCCAAAGGTCTCTTTCCACAGATGGAGTGACAGCCCTTCTTCAGGCCATAGGCAGGTGGTGTATTTGGGGGCACACAGGACTGCTCTGCTGGCCTCCCTCCTACCACACCCCACAGGACTCAGGCAGCTAGCTGATGTCTGCCATATGTGTGCAGCTAGGACCTAGAGAGATGGAGAGGCGGCCTGTCAGGGTATTAAGACAATCTGATCCAATAAGACAACATGGACTTTTCAATTCCCTGAAGATAAACCGGATTTGAAAGAGAAGTGTGTGTGAAGCCAACTGCTATCTGCTCAAGGACAAAAGACATCTATAAATTTCTTCAGTCTTATCTTACTCCCTAATGGGAGACGACTTAGAAAAGGTCAAGATGTTTTTAATTGGCTTCTAGAAATCAAATAAACACATCATTATTAAGCATCCACCACATTTAGGCACTGGGGCAAGATGGATAAATGACATGAGGGCTGCCCTCAAGGAACTTACAAGTCTTGTCTGCGTTCCAGTCATTTACAAAGGGCTGTTTTCTTCCCCAACAGAGAAAGTCACTACTAAATGGATTTCGAACTTCTCTGACCTTTTGTTGGTGATTGCCAAGTCTCCATTTCAAATGTCAGCTATAAGAAAATGACAGGAGCCTCTAACACTTGTTCACACAAGGCAGAAATCTGAGCCATGTCAGGTGCTTTCCTCTCCCTCTTCCCTAGCATCTAATCCACCCACCCTCTTGCACCAGAAATTCTATTTCTTTAACCTCTCAGGTCAAATGCTTTCTCCTCTTCTGCTGCAATTGTCTTAGTGTCAGTTCCAAGGCTCTCACCTGGAGTATTAGAAATGATAGGCTGGAGGCAGGCACTTGAAACAGGTTTAATCAAAGCACGCCAGAATGGTGAATATCGATCTGATGCTTGTGTGTTGAATGTCTCCCAACTACTGTGATTTCTACATTTCCTCCTCCTTAGTGCCCTCCTAAAAGGATGTCAATAATCACCTTCAGTATTTTAGAAGCAGTCTACTACTCCAATAAATTGCTGGTTTCCATCTGCTGTGGGCTAACAAACCAGATAAGCAAAGTTATTAAGGCAGTGTGTAAATCAGGGTGCAGCTCTGATTCCCTGCTCTACGATTAAACAAATAAGCTTGGAGGGCACTGATTTTATGAAAACTGTCCCGGCACCTTAGGGAATTTTGTTCTGTGCCATGTTCCATATCGTACTTGTCATTAAGTCTGACTTCCAGGTTATTAAAGTGTTACTGTATTAATTTTGAAGATAATCAGTAATTTTAATTTATACTTTTATTTCAACAGGAATCTTTCAAATTTGCATGTGGAAATGTGTATCAAGAGTCTGTGTTTTACTACCATTTTTATAATCAACATTTGAATCTTAGAAAAAAATACATTCTTAAGATTTCTGTCACTCAACAATACTTATATTTTTATTTATATCTTTGCTGTTTAAGTATTCAAACACAGTAATGTTAAATGAGACAAGATGTAAAAAATCCATGTTAAAGGGCTAGGTCATAGCTCAGAGGTAGAGCTGTGCTTTGCCTCCACAAAGCCCTGGGTCCAAGTCTCAGAACCAAAAAGAAAAAAACAATTAAAATGAATTTAAGCTGCTCTTTACTAAAAATGAATGGACATGCTGAAAATCTCCAAGTAATCCCATGGTTATTGGGTTCTTTGTCATTGGAGAACTGAGCAAGACTACCCCCAAATTGTTCTCAGCATGGAGCACTGATTTCTTATTTCTTTCTTTCTTTCTTTTCTTTTCTTTTCTTTTCTTTTCTTTTCTTTTTTTTTTTTTTTTTTTTTTTTTTTTTTTTTTTTTTTTTTTTTTTTTTTTTTTTTTTTTTTTTTTTTTTTTTTTTTTTTTTTTTTTTTTAACTCTGGTTGGTTATATTTATTTCCTGGAGTGGAGATGCTGAACACCCTTTCAAAAAGTTGAGCTGGGAATTGAAGCCAAGTGACTTCTTTGTACATATTGCAGTTGGTGCATTTGGGAGTATAAATCCAGCCTACAGCCCCTCCTTTGGAAGTGCATCCCTCCTGAGCCCTAGCAAAAACATAGCCAGGCACAGTTAGGTATACCTGTGTGATGTCTGCCAATTGGAACCAAAGGATACCTGACCTGAAATAATAAATCCATAAGCTGGACTAAACCAATTGCATTCTTTCTTCCAGACATTTAGGAATAGGGCTCTGAACCAGAATTAGTGAGTTACTGTCTGTAGAATCAAGGCAGAAGCAACTGATCTAGACAGAGAAGTTAAGAGAAGCAGGGAGAAGAACCTCTGTGAGGCCCTGGGGGAAGCACTTGGTATTATCTTAATTTAAGCATGACTGGTTATTCAATTTGTGATGCCTAGTGCAAAATGGTACTAAAATATAAATATTTTTCCTTTAAAAATATTTTTATAGAGCTATATTTTGTAGCTGTTCGGTGGAGTGCTTGTCTAACATACAAAAAGGCTCTGGATTCAATCCTCAGTGCTAAAAGTAAAAACAAAAAAGTCCATTATTTGTACCATGTAAGAAGGTATATATAATAGCGGCACTGTTAAAACAAAATGCCACAGCCTGGGTGGGTAAACAGACATTTATTTTCTCCCAGTTCTGGAGGCTGGAAGTCTAAGATCAAGATGCCATCAGAGTTGGTTTCTGCTGAGGTCTTTCTTCCCAGCTTGCAGGTGGCCACCACCTGGTCACAGTGTCTCATGTGGCCTGGTGCTTGCTGCAAGAGCTTTGGGGTGTCTGTTCTTATCAGGAAAGCAGTCCTAGCAAGTTAGAGCCCCTCTTACAATTTCAGGTACTTTTACCTCAACAAGGACCCTTTCTCCAAATAGTCACTTTGGAGGTAAGGGATTCAGCATGCATGGGGGTGGCGGGGGGACACAATTCAGTTAACAGTAATGGAGTAATAGGGATGCACAGATAACAACATAAACTTGCAAACTAAAGAAAATATTTGGTGTTGTAATTTTATGTAATAAATAATACTTCATTACTTTGATATCTTGATTGGTCAAAAGATTTTTCTGGCTTACTTCTGCAAATTTATATACCACTCAGTCATCAAAATGTACACTTCTGGCAACTTTTTTTCCAATCAACCTAATTGAAAGTGAGTTACTCTTGGAAAATTCAAGATTGCAAGCAATTTTTGGTAATTTTTAATTTTGAGGCAGACCTTTCTGCTGATACAACTGTTACTTGAGCTGCCATGTGTTTCATGGGCTGTGATAAATTGGACAGATTTCTGATCTGGCTTTGAAATATGAATGTGGGCATCTATGGCTGTTGATTTTTATGGAACAATTTTTCTGAAAAGATTTAGCTCTTCATACAAACCAGCTTCATTCAAATCTGAACTTGATTTTAAATACAATTTTGTACAATGGCTTTTTAATGTTTCCTTTCATGTTTCTTGTAGCTTATAGAGATCGTATAGAATGATTTGTATGTAACTCAAACATTTTCTTATGCATTCTACCACTGTGTTACCAAGAAAAAATTTAACTTTAAAATTGCCTTGTGAATAATGGATTCATCTGATGCTTCATATAAAATAGTGTTCTTTTCCATCAAATGATATAGTCTCCAATTTCTGTTTCTAGTTTTTGGATATTTGTTTTGCAGTGATGTAGTAGCTTACAAATCCAGTAATTTTAAACACTGAAGAATCATAATAATTCACTCAAAAGATTTATTGCACTATCCATGTGTACATTTTCATTTTGCAATGGTTTACTGGAAATTCCTGGCCAGATCAGATTTGTGCAGGTGCCCTAGGGACAAATAAGAAAACCATCTCTTGGTCAGGATCCTGGTATTGCCCTGCTAGCATAGGGAGAACCTCCTTTCTCCAGGCTGTGACTGCTTCTGCCATCACCATCACCACCACACTGGGCTTGGGCTGACCCTGACTGTGTAGCCAGGCTGGTGGCTTGGTAGCACATTGCCCATTGCTTACCCACTGTGCCACAGGCATGAACCAAGGAGCAAATGTGCAGCTGCTTCAACACAGCTCCTCTGCACAGTCGCTCAATTCGACTTCATTTATGATCACATGTTCAGCGAGACCAACGCAGGGCCCCTTCTGAGTTCAAGGCCCTGTATAACTCCACTTCTCCCAGCCCTGCCCCCATTCCTCATTGGCCAGTTCTATACCATCCCCAAATATCCAACTCTACTTCTGTCTGGTCCTTGGACTCTCATAAGATGTCCTACTGACTTTACCAAAAATGCCCTATTGGGTACACACTACTATAAACCCAATCATTGTGTATTCGCTCTTCTTTACTTTGAAAAAAAAAGAATGATTCTTTCTGGGGGAGCCTCGGTCTGTATTCCCAGAATTCCTTATATCCAAAGCTGATTCAGTTATGGTCAATTAAGCAAAGCAGAAGTCTGCTTGAGTTTTCTGGGAAATGTTTGCTTTCCTGATAAGCATTCAGCCTTCTTCCTGAGCTACTTCCCCTTCCTATCAGGAGTGCAGACAGGAGGCAGGAGATAGAAGAGTCATCTTGCCATCATACAGCAACAGGCAAGAACGCACAGCTGGGATGTGGAATACTGATAGCATCAGGAAGCTGCCACATTATTCCCAGGCTACTAACCTCTGGGCTCTGTGTTACATCAGAAACACCAACTCTTTTGGTTAGGCATTGAGTCAGGCATCTAATACGTGCAACCACATGTAATCTTAATTGACTTGCCCTTTTACTTAAGTTAGCATGAGTGAGTTTTTCACTCTTGCAACTTGCTGCTTGTCTTCATCCATATCCTACAAGATCTGCTTTGCAGTAGGTAACTTCCCTAAATGTGCTTTTACTCCTACCAAACAGCTCCTTCAGCCCTTTATATTGGAGGTCTGCCCTCTAGCTGCCATCCCGTTGTCCCTAGAGCCAAGTACATAGGAATTCATATCCCTGGGAGCTATTCTTAACCCTTGCCCAAGTTGGGAAGGTCTTACTGCAGGGCTGGATAAGAGTTAGATTCTGTGGGACCTTGTTTGACATAGCACGCTTTCTTGACCTTTTCCCTACTCTGTCCTAGTTTCCCATCTCCTATCAGTTTCTCCTGAGGATGTTTCCTAAAAGACTGCTCTCATGTGAATCCTCATTTCCTGGGCTACTTCTGAGAACCCATCTCTGTCAGTCAGCTTTTTGTCATTGTGGCAAAAATACCTGAGAAGAACAACTTAGAGGAGGAAAATTTTATTTTGGCTCATGGTCTCAGTGGTTTCAATTTAAACCACTTCGTTCCATTGCTTCTAAACCTGTGATGAGGCAGAAATATCAAGGCCAAAAGGCATAGTGGAAGAAAGTTGTTCATTTTCTGGCATCCAGCAATCAGAGAGAAAGGGAAAGAACCTCAGAGGAAAGGGCCAGGGACCAGACAGAGTCCCCACGCGGGTCGTTTCCTCAGGTCCTATTCTCTTCTACTAAGCCCCACTTCCTGTTTCCATCACCTCCCAATCATGGCATCAAATTATGATCTCAACAGTGGATCAGTTCACTGATGAAGTTAGAGCCCACATGATCAAATCATTTCCCCAAATCTCATAAACAACCAAGCTTTTTGCACCTGAGTTTTGGAAGGCATTTCAAACCCAAGTCATAATACTAACCTAAGACACAATTCAAAGAAACCTGAAGAGGTATTATCAGGGATTTAGAAGTAATTTGCAAGCCAATCAGTACTGCTATTTGCTTAGGTTTGCGGTTTCTGTAAAAATAAAGGTTTGGAATCCCCATTTTCATCTATCCCAACTGAGAGCAGCCCAGGAATTTTTTTTAACAATACAATTTCAGAGTTCAAATAAACATGTTAGGTACAAAGTATAATTCTCATGAAAAGAGATTACCCTCGTCTTGATACCAACAAGATGAATGAAACACACACACAAACTATAAAAGGTCCAGTTGTTAAAAATTGTCTCTCACAGCTCACGGTAATGTTAGTGGGGAGCACGTCAGCATAGTCCTGGCTCCAGAAGGACCACAGTTTGATGCCTTCAGCCTCTTCAGCACCTCCCTAGACTATAGCTTTCTAGTCCTAAAGTCCCAGTAGTCTTGGCAATCTTTCCTGTTGTGACATGTAAAGTGTGCATGTCAGAGTTTGGTTTTGCACGTAGGCAAAGACTTAACTTTATCCACAGTGCTGTGAATCATCACCTTGATGACATTGATGGCACTAATTATTTTTAAAGACCTAACTCAATACCTCTCTTGAGAAAATTGGATGGTGCTGGCTTGGAAACCAAAGATGAAAAGCTGAAACCCTGCGTAGTAGCTCCCCTCTGAGGGCTGAGATCAGGGGCAGATGGCGCAGTGTCCCTTGAGGTGATTTGATTACCTGTCACTGCCAGAGGCCTGGTTGGTTCGTGAAGAGAAGCACACACAACTTTGGAAGCAGGGGTGCTCTCTTATTCAAAGATACAGTGGCAAAATGCTCCTTTTAGATTGACAGAAACAGTTTTCTGAAAATGAGAAGTTTCTTCCTTCCTGCCTTAAGGGTCCGCCTCTATAACAGATGTCCTTTAGTTCCTGCATTTTATTACTCTTTATCTTTGCAGGGTGCTACCAAGCTGGGTTTAGAAAATGTCCCCATTAAAAAGCTTCATTAACTTTAAAGACCCATTGAACTATAGGACAGGAAGGAAACTTCCACTTCGGGATCGTTTAATGCTGAGTTCAATCCTTTTGTTTTTTAGAAGGAGATGAGTGACCTCTAGAGCTTTTGAACACAAAGCCAGGTCCTTCACCCAGCAAGATGGGAGTAAAAGCGCATGCGTGCATGTGTGTGTGGATGTGTATGTGTGACCAGTAAAGGTTTTTCAGTTGCATATTCAGAAATCTGCTTCAACTACTTCAAGGAATGCTTGTAGGAACCTGGAGAGCTATATCACACGATCCAAGAACAAAGGGTGCACTGAGGCTCATGAGAAACTTGAGAAATTGAAAAATCCTCAGGAATCCATTGAGCAAGTTCCATCTCTCAGAGATAACAGGGCTTCCTGAACATCTTGTACAGGGCCCAGCACACCTGCCACCCCATCTCTCCGGTATGAGCTTGATGCCAGTTCTCCCCGCAGACTGACTCAATGTCCTAAGTCCTCAAGAAGAAAACACAACTAGACTCCTTCACTGCCATGCCAGCCTGGCCACTAGAGGGTCTACAGAGGGAACAGATGGCCAATTCCAGTGCAGCCACCTGCTGCTTGCCTTTGGAAAGGCAGAGTCACTTACTCAGCTGCAGAAGACCCCTGTGGCAGGAAACATCCTTAACAGCCAGAGATGGTTTGTTCTCCAGAAAAGTACTTGTCAAATGCAAGCAAACTTATATTGTGTCAAAGTAGAGTTTATGAAACACAAGAATAGTCCAACATATCGTTGATCATTCTTGCTGCAATATACCACATTTATAGATTTAAAAACAAGAAAAATTATTGCTAAGTATCAGTAAGATACTTGGAAAAATTCAGTAACCATAGTTTTTAAATTAAATGAAAGTTGTTAAAACATCATTCAGAAAGCAAATAGCAAGCTTGGTGTGCAGCTTAACAGAGGACTTTTCCAGCATGTGCAAGGTCCTCAGTTTGATTCCCAGCACCACGGTGAGAGAAGAAGGCAAATGATCAGCTAAATAGGATCTGTGCCAGATAGCAGATTAACACCCTTAGTATAGAAAGAATTCCTACAAGATAGAAAGGTTTTGAAAATTAGCTTCTCAGGGGAGAAAATGGACAGGAACTGCCCTTCGAGATCATAATGTTAAGTGAAATAAATCAGACAAACATGCTTATTTCTCTTTCATGAGAAATCCAGATTATATTTTTAAAAATCAAAAGATAAAAAATATATAATAGCTGGGCGTGGTGGCGCACGCCTTTAATCCCAGCACTCGGGAGGCTGAGGTAGGAGGAGCGTTGTGAGTTAGAGGCCAGCTTGGGCTACAACGTGAGCACAAGGCCGGCCTGAACTACATAGTGCAACCCTGCCTCAAAAAAAACTAGGGCCAAGAGATTGGCTCAGCGGCTTAAGCACCTGTCTTGCAGGCATGAGGTTGTAAGTTCAATCCCCAGTGCTGCAAAAAAAATATATATATATATATTTTTTTTATATATATAATATAAAAAAAATATTATATATATATATAATAGGAAGTAGGGTGATCAGTCTTTCTCAAATGTGAAGGGGATCAAAAGGAGGGAGAAGAGAGGGAGGAGATAAAAAGGGAATGAGAAATAGGAAGTTAGATGTGCCACAAACGTACCAACTCCACACAAGGAATGTAAACCTTATATGCTAAAAATAGGTGCTAATAACAACAACAAAAAAAAAAAACAAAGAAAATTCTCCTACTACTAAAGATAGCCTATATGCATAAAAGTACCACCCCTTGAGAGATTAAAATACAAAATAAAACAAAATTAGAATATTATTTTACTCCATATATAGGCAAAGACTGAACTACTCATTATACCTAAAGCTGTTTAGGATGTGGTAAAATACATAGTATCTTCCAGTGTTTTTGGAAGCATACATTGATAGAGTTTTTGGATAGCCTTTTCGTATTATTCATCAAAAACCTTCAGATTGATTATACAGTCTTACTAGGGAGTTATCAGATATAGTCTGATATTTATATGAGTATATTTTTATCATGGCATCTCTCAACACACAAGAAAATTATAAACAAAATTGTATAACAAGAATTTTAAGAGTTAATGGTACTAGAAAAATAAAGGTGTCATGAGAAGCTGGAAAGGAATGTACACAAAATCATTTATGGGTTTATTTTTATGTAGAATAGTTTTATATTACCAGTGATTTTTATGTTATTGTTTGTGCTGTTTTCCAAAATAGTTATAACACATAATGATTTGTCAAGAAAAAAAAAACAGTAATCATTCACAAAGATACAAAAGATACATAAAATTTTAAAATTGGAAAAACATGAAGCCAATCACTTTAAAGTAACTAGAGAAAAAAATTCTTGTAGCATTATTTGATATTTTTACATTCTATCAGCCTAAGAAATAAAGAGAAGGAGGACAGAGTTAATCCATGAGAAATAGTTTAGAAAACCTAACCAGTAAATTAACCTTCCTGAATACAGCAAACAGGCCAGAAAATGAAAAATACTGATTAGGAAAAACCATGAGCTTACTTTTCACACACAAAAAAAATCTAATTACTTCCCAAATTTCCTGTGATAATTTAATAAAACAATAGATTCAAAAGTACTTTCATATTAAAAAAGTGATGTAATGGCAGTAATAGTAATTATATAAATGTGAAAGAAAAAAATACAATTTTGCAATCCCAAACAATGGTTGCTATTCTCCATCTTGCCAAAAATCACATTTAATTTTTTCATTTTAAAGAGAAAAAGCAATAAAAGCAATGATACAGAATTTCAAAACAAGATAATAGGAAATTAACAATGGTTAATATATTGTATATTGCTATCTTCAAAATTGGTGCTCAGATTACAAGATATAGGCATAAACAATATAAGCACAAACCATTCCTTTCAATGAACTAATAAAAATTAGTAGTATAATTACTTTAGCCATCTTGTATATATATTTTTTTCTTTTCCCTTCCTTCTTTTCTCCTTTCCCCCATCCCGGTTTTTCTCTCCTCTTGAGCAGTTTCTTCCCCTTTTGCAATATTTATTGTATATTTTGGATCTTATTTACTCTTTCAGTTTCTTACACTAGGGAGACAATATGATGTTTACACATGTGAATCTGGTTTATTTCACTTATGAGTATGGTCTCAAGTTGCATTCATTTACCTATTAACAAAATCTTGAGTTTCTCCTTCTTTACAGTTGAATAGTATTCCATTATATAAAAATACCACATCTTTTTAATCCATTCCTTGGTTGATGGTCATTTGAGTTGTTTCTAAGATTTATCTATTACAAATTGTGCTGCTAAAAACATGGGTACACATATATCACTGCAGTATGATGTTTTTAATTCTTCTGGAAAAATACCCAGAAGGAGAATAGCTTAATCCTAGTTTTTGGAGGAATCCCCACACTGATTTCCACAGTATTTGCACCAGTCTACACTACCACCAACACTGGAGAAGAGTTCCTTTTTCCCCATAGTCCCTGCCAGCATTTGTTATTGGTTGATTTCTTGTTGATAGCCATTTTTTCTGGGATGAGATGAAATCTCAGTGTTATTTTCATTTGCATTTCTCAAATGTCCAATGATGTTGAACATTTTTTCATACATTTATTTGCCATTTGTATTTCTTCAACTGAGAAGTACATACGAAACTCAGATGCCCATTTTTGGATTGAGTCTTAGAACTTGGGGGGGGGCTGATTTTTTCCAATTCTTTATATATTCTAGATAGAAATCCTTTGTCTGAGGGATGGCTAAGATTTTTTTGCACTCTGTGGTTTTCTTTCTTCTCTGTTGGTCATTTCTTTTGATATGCAAAAACTTTTTAATAAGATGAGATCCCAGTTGTTCATTCTTTGAAGTAAGTCCAGCGCAGTTTGAGTTTTGTTCATGAAAACCACATTTTATATATTAATATGTACTCATTGTTAATGTCCAGAAGGATGCAGATGTAAATATGGCCCACTGGGGTATAAGTGGTGTTCCTGTCTTGGGGATTCCGTGCATGTTATTCAAGGTCATTTCCACTCAAAATGTGTCAGTTGAACTCTTCTCTAGAGGAGCAGAATTTGACTGTAGGTTTGGAAGCTACAAGAAACAACCAGGAAGAATCAGAGATTCCAAGAAGAAATCAAGGAGTCTAGATAGAAGCAGATGTCCTAGAGGGTAGATTAAAACCCTGACCCTTATGGAAGATAGAAAGATCAGCTCTCATTTGGGAGTCAGGGAGCAAGTTGGAGAGTATACAGAAGTCATATCTGTCACCAGCTAATATAGGTCCTTGCTTCAGTAATAAGAGAAATTAAAATTGAGGCAATAATGTGAATTACAGGCAAACACTTAAATTGGAAAGTTAGACAAAATGGGAAGGGACACTGCCCTGAGGAGCTAAAGGAAAACTGAACCCTGACAGAGATCACTAGGCTGCCCCGTCACCCTTGGGAAGTCATGGTCTCAAAAAATTAAGCAGAGATTTTATGAACCCAAGAAATACTCTCTTTACTAGTATGTGCTGAAATATGAAAATCTGTTTAAAATCATGCAATTTGCATTTATTAATACTTTATTAATAAAATATTTATTTTCCTTTGTAATCTAGAAGTTATTAAATAAAGGGATATAATAATATTTATTGGAGTTCACAGTATCTCTAATAAACAATGTGAGACATGATCAAACATACAGTGCATGTTTACATTTTTAAAATAAATTGCAGTAAAAGACACACTGCCATTAACCCCCTTCAAAATAGCCCCCCCACCTCAAACACGCTCATCCCATCATTCTTGCCACTTTCTGAAGCAGTTCTGGAAGTCCCGTTCCATGTCTTTACTGTCTTTACAAGGTAAGATCAAAAGTGAATGCCACTGCCAAATGCTATCAACAGAAAGGCAACTTGTGAAAGTATGACTGTGTTTTCATCACCCTTATTCACTGAATCTGGCACTGTGAAACTTCTGGCTCTTCCCCAAAGTCAAAATGACCATGAAAGGTAAATGTTTCAGATCAGTTCAGTATATCTAAGCATTCAGGACAGGAGAACTAAAGACAATCAAGAAGAGTATTTCCGGAACTGTTTCAGAAATAGCAAGATGTGTGTTTGAAGTGAGGAGGAATAATTTGGGAGGGGCTAATGGCACTATGTCTTTCATTACAATAATCTTTTAAAATTTAAACATTCACAGTGTTTTCAGATCACACCTCCTACGCTATCAAAACACATGTTGTAACCAAACTGATGGCGTAAATGGTAGGGCATTAATTTTACCTTATCTGTCCTATCTTCCTTCAAGACTGAGGACACCAAGATAAGAGGTTTGCAGTGACATTTGACTTCCTTGTTTCACAGGCCCTCCCACAAGAGGTATCTAGAAGCCTCCAGTCACTGTTGTGAGTTCTTTTATTTATGCCAGGACTGAATGATCTGTCTCTTCTAGTCCACACCCTGACCAGCCTACGAGGTTATGTCTCCAAAACTACAGATAAGGGAATGTGAGCAATAAAAATGTTGGGATGGGAAAGAGTACTGCCTGAGATATTTACATCCAAACAGAGGTGGCCAATATATTTCAACCAATATTTCTGTTCTGGTTTTGTTTAGTTTGGTTTGGTTTCAATCTCCCAAAGTCCTATCACTTCAAGGAGTTTAATGCAATTACTTTCTTTCCACAGTCAATTATTCTAGGGTAAGCTCTGCTTGCTTCAATGCCCTCCAGGGTCAGTTTCTCAGCCCTATAATATTTCCTTGATTTTAACAAAAGCTAAGTCACTGATAGTTCTACGATTCTCTCTGCACCAGTAGGGTCACTTGGGAAAATGAGCCTCTGTTTATCAATTTACATTTAAATTTATATGAGTTCATATTTCCTTTCAATCTAATATTATAACACTCAATTGTCCCATACTGATATATATTACTCACCAAAAGTTTTTAATAAATTGAAAAATATTTAATTTTGTGTACTTACAATAATTTAACCCTTATGCAGGCAATGATCATTCTTCTGTACAACTATGATTCCCATTTCCCTCAAAATGTTTCTCTGTGACACATTTCGGAACATGTACCCAAAGAATACATGTATTGCTAACTCTTTTGACATATATTTTTAAATTGTTTTCCAGGGAAAAAATTTATAATCTTACCAACAGCCCCTGTCAGCCTTATTATTATCAATATTTTTAAACAGTAAAGTTTTCCAATTTCTTGTGAAGAAAACACATGCTTTTCTTAACACATGCTTTTGTATTTTTTAGCTCATTTAATTTTTTAGCTTTTCTTGTTTTCAGCTAATATTTATTGAATGTCACCACAGGCCAGGCAGGATTGTATTGGATACACAATATGAGCAAATACATCCCTCACAGAGTTTATATTCTAGGAGGGAGAAAAATAATAAAGTAATAATCACAATTTCAGGAAATAAAAGCTATGAAGGAAAACAAAGAAAGATACAGACAGACATGCTATTGGGGGTGGATAAGAGGGTTACTTTAGGAGGGTGTCAGAGAAGGCTCTCCGATAAGATCTCATCAGAGCAGAAATGAAGTGAAGGAGGGAAAATGGAAAAAGGACAGTTCAAGTACATCCAAATGCCCCAAGAAAAGAACAGCACAAGGTCAATGATATTAGAAGATGCCACAAACCAGGGTCAGGTTTATTGTAGAAACTCATAGATCACATGAATTATATTCTCAATATAATGAGAAGCCATTACAGAGTTTTAAGCAGTAGAGTAACTCATCTGATTTAGGACCTGTGAAGATCATTCTAAAAACCCAAGATGCAGAATGCTGTATATACAAGAGTATCCTGCAATCTGAATGAACAGAGTGAATATGTTGGTAAATTCACAGGATAACTCTCAAAAAAACTGTAGGCTAAATAAAACTGTCCTTCCTTCATTTGGGTGTTGGGTTTTTTGTACCAGCAACCAGAGAAAAGTAAGCAAGATAACTTTAATTCCAGAAAGTTGGTCCAATATGTTTGTTTCTAAAACATTTATAGGTTTGGAATCACAATGAAAATGTATACTGCTTATATTGAACAAATCTATTTTAAATGATAATTAATTCAAAATCTCCTTAATTTCTTCATTATTTAAATTATTTCCCATCCTTTATTTCAAGTAAATGGTAAAATGGAACTTCCATCTCAAGAGTTTTTCTATGTTCACTGCCTACCTAGACAATGCCCAACTCCATCACTTTCCCAAAATCTTGCTCTTCACCAATTGCTTGGACCCCACCAATCCTTCAAGGCCCCCTCCAGAGTTATTTCCACCATACTTAAAGCCTTGATGTCAGACTCGCTAGAAGTTATCTCTTCCCCTGCTAAAGTTACCACTTCCCATTTTATAGTTTATTTTGCACTTATTCCTTGCTAACAATGTTAGTCTATGTGTAGGTTTTAACCTGGATTAGTTTGAGCAATATCTTTGTATTACATTGTGCCCTAAAACCTTTTTAAAAACCAGACTGGCTAATTCCACTTACTCCTAAATATGTGCCTCTGAATAACCTCTTCTTTATGTTGAAGTTAAGTGATGAGAGCTGGCCTATCCAAGACATTCTTCTAGAGAGGAATGCCCAATATTTATAAAGCATCTTTCTATAGGTCAGGGCTGGTCCTGCAGCTGTTTCTCTGCCTGCCAGATATGGTATTCTTACTGTCGTAATCCTTTCTAGTAGCTTCAAGTCTAACTTCTCAGTGTGATGAAACAAGCGCTGAGCAAATTGTCAAGTGCTGGCTTTTTCTAATCATTTGCTTCTACAGAACCCAATTTCTTTATCCCTTTAATTCCTGAAGGGTTGGGGTGTTTTGTTTTGTTTCATTTTAACTTCGTTTTTGTTTTTTTCTGTTTTGTTTTATTTTGTTTGTTTTCTTGATTCCTTGTATTTTAATTGTAGCAGCAGTTGAGACTTTTTTAGGACATTCAAGTGAGAGAAGGGAGCTGTTCTGGTAGGAAGTGGACTAGTGGGTGTGACCTGCCTCTTGTCCTACCCACTCTCTTCAGGCCTGGACTACCCACTGTAGAGGGCTTCTCCTCTGCAGCAGGAACTCAGGCTGGTTCCTGAGAACATGCTTTGAACTATTAACTAGGGTTGTGGTTTCTTAAGCTTGAGACATCCATATGCCACCTAATGACTTCTGCCAGAATCAGCATACACCTGTGCTATCTATTCACCCATTTGCAGAGTCAACAAGGATTTGCGGGGAGTCTATTCTGCCCTGGGGAACCATGAAAACCAAAGGTCCTCTACTGAAGGCATGATTACATTCTAGAGAGCCATGTTATCGACTGCTTAAGAATCCAGGTTCTGATTTCAGTCAGATCTGGATTTATCTGAATTGAGATTGCTCCGTCGTTCTAACTGTGAGAATCTGAGCAAGTTGTGCAACTTTCCATAGTTCTAACACAGTTTCCTACAAAATGAAATTCAACTTTTGGGTAAATGAGTACATATATACAAAGTACTCAGTACAAGGTGTGGCACACACAGCTTAATAACAGCTGTTATTTCTCTAATCTCCTTACTTTTTAATTTTTTAATTTTTATTAGTACATGCTTGCAGTTGTTGTAGTTTGCATCTAGATGTTTCCCCAAAGTCTCATACAGTCATAAGTGGGGAGTTTGGAAGGTGGGTGAATTACGGTGTGTGAATGTGGAGTAAGGGTGTGATACTAAGATTAAGGGTGTGAATAATGGAACTCTCACCCCGGGTATGGGTGGCATCAGTCATTAGGCTTGTAGCCAGATGGATTAAAAGGGACAGAAAGAAGACTAGCTTGCTGCTGCTGCTGCTGCTTGCTGCCATCTGCCTGCCCTTCCACACCACGGGCCGTTTCTCCTCTGCCACACTGCCCTACTTTGGAACCAGTCAACTATGAACTGAAGCCTCTACAAACAGTGAGTGAAATAAACCTTTCCTTCTTTCACTTTGGGTGCTAGGTATTTTATCTCAGCAAGGATAAAAGTAAAAAAGATAGCAGAACATAATGACAGAATGATGACATTCATTTTGGGGAGTTAGTTCATGTACAAAACACATTTTAATTCTTCTTGTGTGTGGGTAGTGCTGGGGCACCTTAATTCTTTTCACTTCCCCTTCCCTTTCCCTTTCCTCTATCTCCTTATTTTCTAACTAAGTGATTTCTTTAGGGTCATTCTAGGCAAAGAAGTTTAATACACTAGCCATTATATGTCTAGTACACATAAAGATATATATACAGCCATTCCATATGATTATGTTCTTCACACGCTAAAGTCCTGCAATACTTGTGAGACATTGCGGAAGCATAATTACTACTATCCCTTCTAGTGTTACCAGTCCATGCTCCAGGGAAATAGAATGTAAGACCTCATTTTCCTTTGGGTATTGCTACCACTCCTATCCATCTTTTAAAAACAGTTATTAGACACTTAATTGCAGAATTATCCTGTGACTAGGGAACAGTCTGAACTCATTTCTTACCATTCACATCAAAGCCACACAAAATGTGGTGAAATTACTCACAGATCACATGGGTACATTGACAAGGGCAACAAGCCAATTCCTGGATAGGTCACAAAACATTTCTATCACATACGGGTTGAATATCTCTTTTCCAAAATACTTGAGACAAGAAGTGTTCAGATTTGGGGTGTGGCTAGAACAGCTGCCTACACATATGAAATATCTTGTTGATGAGACTGAAGTCTAAACATGAAATTCATGTTAACACACATAGTCTGAAGGTCATTTTATACAATGTCTTTAATAAACTTGCGTTTTGACTATGATCCACTCCACTGGATCCGATACGGAATTTTCCTCTGTGGCATTAGGCTATGCTCACAATTTTTGATTTTGGAGTCTTTCAAATTTCTACTTTCAGATTAGGGATGCTTGGTTTATACTGATTAAGAAGAACTTCTTAACCTAAGCATGATGATGCATACCTATAGTCCCAGCTACTGGGGAGACTGAGGCAGGAGGATCATAAACTCGAGGCCATCCTGGGAAACTCACAAACATCTTGCCTCAAAATTAAAAACAGAGGAATAATGAAAAGGGCTGGAGATGTAGCTCATTGTTCCCTGAACTCAATCCCCAGTGTGAAAGAAAGAAAGAGAAAAAGAAAGAAAGAGAGAAGGAGGTAGAGTGACTTTCAGGGAGGGAGGAAAAGCAAAGTTGGCAATGGAAGCTCCATTTTCATGCCCCAAAACAGCCTATGGAACCTTGGACACTAGGGAACCCTGGGCCAGAGACTTTGCCAGCCCCCTATTTGCCACTACTACATGTAAGCAGCCTTTTCTAAAAGTCCCATCTCTCCAGGATTGCACACACACAAACTTCTCATCATCATTAATTACTGCCAATTATTCCAAGAGTCATGTGGTAGTCAAAGAAAATCACAGCAGAAAACGCAGAGGTTTTCTAATGGCTGGGCTGTTTCTGGTCCTTGGGGTGATTCAAGAACCCTCCAGACACCCAGTCTCTGTTTTAACACTAAACAGAGGCCACCTCCTCATTCATCACCTCACCCACCCTACCCTTCACAACCCCACTGGCAAGCATATTTGAATATAGTTCACCCAACTGTGTGACAGTGAGCAGGTGTCCACCCCCTGACCTTCTTTTCCTTTTTCATATGGCAAAGTTTGTCTGATGGGATTTTTGAGGTCCTTTGCAAAGCCAGCATTCAACCATTCTAACCATCTCTCTTCTCCACAACACCCCTTCCAATATTTAAATGCAGCATTTACGTCATCTTTCCCTCTGCAAATATTCCCCTTTCCTTCCATATGTCCCAGGTCCCTCCCTGTTCTGGTCCTCCTCTGGAAGGGGGCCAGCTCATCAGCTCTGCTCAGATAAGGGGCATGGCAGAGCCTGCCTGGGACTTCTCCCAGAGCACCTGCTCATTAGCACATCCGAGCCGGCCTGATTCGATTAGAGCGGCTCATCACCTCCTTTGTCCCCACGATGCCTATCGTACAATCACTAGATTCACAAGCCTAGAAAGTTAGATTTAAAACATTGGTTATTAGGAAAAGACAGATGCTTCCTAATGCCTAACCTCATCGTTTACAAGTCATTAACTTACGAAAAGAGAAACATTAAGAAAACTCTTTGTAATAAGTATGGTGGGTGCTCCTCAAAGAATGACTTGTTTCTGAAGGTACTGGGGTGGGGTGGGGGGTCCTCCTACAGTTAAACCCTAAGCACCCACTGGACTAATCACGGCCAAGGAACCAGGAGACAGTGCTGCCACCGTGTGGCCGGTTGTTCCATTCTCAACCGTGTGATGCTAAGCAGGTGTCGACCTCCTGACCTTTTCCTTTTTTATAAAACAAAGCTTGTTCGATGGGATTTCCGAGGGCCTTTCCAAAGCCGGCATTCAACCGTTCTGATTCTAACAATCTCTCTTCTCCACACACCCCTGCCAATATTCTGGCCAGGACTTCAGGATGAATGGCTGAGAGAAATAAGTGTGGGCTGGTTTTCATATTAGGAGTCCTGAGACAGAAAATTAATGGAGACAGCAGACTTGACAAAAATATTACCCACATTCTTTCCCCTCCTCTCCATTCTTCGCCTCTTCCGTCAAGTCTCTTTAACATCAGTAGCTAAATGCATTTTGGCCAAGTGACTTGCATCCCTATGCGGGGGGACAACACAATATTTATGATTGCAGAGCAGAGTCTAGGGGTCAGTGTCTGAACCCCTCCTACAGTCACCTCTCTAGCCATCTGCACCATCGGGAAGGACTGTCTGCACCTTCTCATTTCTTGTCACCCACTGAAAAGGTGCTTAATCTGCAGTTTGCTGAACCATTATCACATCTGCTTTAAAACAATTTAACCCCTGGTCCAGTGTCTCAAATAACCAAAGTAGAAGAACTGTCTTTATTTCTAGATCTGCTAAATGCTTCAAGGAAGTCTTCACATCTGATTTTCAACTCTGAAGTGAAGATGAGCTGTCCCCAACCCCACTTGGGACAGCACTGTGGCCATTTGTTGGGTCTCATGCATAATCTCCACCAAGAATACTACCTAGGCTTGGTGATGGCTCTGGGAGTCCACAGCTTGGGCTTCCCACCCTTGGTTCCTACACATTCCAAGCTGTATGTGCCTACGTCCAGGCAAATCAGCAATGCTGGCTTCCCCCTTCACAGATGAGTTCCTTTTGCTTTCGAGTGTCCTACTGCAGGGCCACAGGGTTTAGAGAACCAATGCACAGAAACAAGAGTGACCGTGTATACCTGGTCTTGAGAAATCCTCCAAGGATGATTTCAGGAAGTCTGCCACCACTAGTTCACAAGTTCTACTGAAAAGAAGCTTTTAAAAAGTACTAAATTAATAGTAGAAAAGAGCTAATTGTACAGCACAAACTGATACAGTGGTACCTCAGTGCACAAACTTGATTCTTTCTATGATTCTTTCTATGATTCTGTTTGCAAACCAAGCTGGACGAGAACCAAACCAAATTCAGTGGTTAGGTTCAAAGTTGACCTTGGGGGAAATTTGACTTGGTTCTCATCCAGTTCAATTTGCAACCAGAATCGTGGGGAGAATTGAGTTTGTGAATCAAGGTACCAATGTATTTACCTAAATACCTTCCTAGGCAGCTACAAAAAGAACCATTGTTAATTTAAAGAAAGAAAAAGACCTAAATGCTCTGGTAAAGAGGTGATAAAAAGAAATCACCAAAACAAGAAAAGATAGAAACTTAAACAAAATGAAACATACTAAATATTTGCTTCATGGTGCAAAGCAGAGAATAGAAATATCACTGGAGAATCCCAGGGCTTTCCAGGTACTTGGTGTCATGAACAAAGAATTGGACAGGAAACAGAGAAAAACCAATGAAAGTGTACATCAAAAGCAGAAAAAAGTATGTGCTGCAGAGTGGCAGCAGGCTAATGAAAAGGCTCACAAATAGCCGAGGATGAGGGCAAGGGGTCTTTTGTATTTAAAACTCCTGGGCTATCTCTCTTTCGTGCAAAGAAGGCACTGGGAAATGTGTCCTATGAAACACTCACTAGGTGTCATGATATGCATAAAACTGTCCTATCAAAAAAAGAAACTTGTTTGGCTTCTTATTACATGTAAATGAACGATCAGAAACAGTGTCTTTTGATTGGTGGTGTACACCTGAAAATGAAGGTTTGAAAAGAGCATCTTCTGATTGGTCTATGAACAGCACCAGATTCAAATGAAGGATTGAAAGAGGCCAGTTTCTGATTGGTCAAAAATGACACTCTTCTGATTAGTTCTGTGTATGATGGTGATGATGGTGTCTGGGTATTGGAAATGTTCCTCAATCTGGAACTGTCCCTCAGGCTGCTGCCCTTTCTGAAAATCATTTGCATATAACAAGCCTACTTGATGAGAAAGAATTGCAACTAACCAATTACCAGGTAGAGGTGCTTGACCGCAACAAGATGCTTCTTTCTGGGGGTGGAGATATAAGGCAGTGTCATCTAGACAGAACACTGAGGTCAGGACTTGTGATGCAGGAGCCACAAATAGATACAGATTACAAAATACCTAGAGGATAAGATATGGAAAAATCTACAGCTGTGTCAGTGGTTACCTTTGGGAGGTGGAGAAATAAGACTAGTGAGTAAGAATAGAGACAGAAGAATATTAAATTACAATATCTCCTTTTTTCTTTTTTTTCTCTCTCTTCTTTTTTTTTTTTTTTTTTCTTTGCGGGACCAGGGATTGAACTCACAGCCTCACGCCTGCCAGACAGGCGCGTAAGCCACTGAGCCAAACTCCCGGCCCTTTTTCTTTCTCTCTTAAAGCAAATGTATTTGCCTGGCAAGTGCAAGGTCCTGAGTTCAATTCCTGGTACCAAAATAAGTAAACAAATAAATAAAAATAAAAATAAAGTAAATGTATTCAATTATCACTTTTTAAAATTTTCAAAATACCTTATAAGATCTAGTAGAAGGAGCACAGGTATGAATTATACACCTGAGTCCAAGTGCCTGCTGTGCCTGTACCTTACTAGTGTCTAGCTTTGGGCAGGTCACCAAAACTCTTGAGTCTCCATTTCCTCATCTATAAAATGAAGCTGGTAATTCCTAGCTCACAGAGTGATTGTGCCGACTGAGATTATAATATAAAGCACCTGAAACATTGTGGGTCTTCCATAAATGTGTAAGAAAAGAGAAATTATTGCCCAGACCATGGATGATGCAGGCTTTATGAAAATGGTAGCAAAGATGAGAAAGATGAGAGAAAAGAAGGAAGAGGGAAGATTCAAAGCAAACAAGGTGAGACTTAAAAGTATTTACCTGTTGCAATGTCTCTTTTGTAAGGGAATTTGTAATGCCCCAACTTTCTGTACCTGAGTAGGTGCCCCTGCCCTGGGAAAATGTTCCCCTAATGCATGTCATTAAGATGCCTGCTCCTGTCTCTTCCCCTGAGCCACTCTCAGTGGAGACAGCACAGACTCCAAAAAGACAAAAATTGTCACTTGGACGGTGAAAATAATCATATATATATAGTATACGTGTAGCATCAAATTTTCACATTGGGCATTAGAAAAAGTCAAAGAAGGCTTTGGTGAGTGGTGCTAATGCAAAAAACAAATGTAGAGAAATGCCATTGTGCACTTAAGCACCTTTGTGGAGGGATTCTGAATTCACATTGATTGTGGTATCATCCATACTAAGCAGAAAGCCTGTGTATAACGGGGTTAATAAGAACGGACTGAAGAGGCTGGAAGAGGAAGGGAAGGACGTATTTTCACCTGTGATTCCATTTTTGGCTATAAACAATGGAAATCCATCAATGGTCTTAATTAACATAGGCTGGCTTCATTGGGAACTCAGAGGCCAGTAGTGGGGGCTACAGTGGATCTCATCCTCGTTAAGGAACCGCAACAGGGAAGTTCTTTTGGTAACTCCCTTGAGGGTGCCACCGGCTTCCCCTTTCACCCTGTAACCCTGACCTGAGTTATGTCCCTTTTCCAGCCCTGATCATGAACAAGTATGTTTCAATCTGTGGGTGGAGACACTGCTCAGGGTGAATGGAGGGGCAGGAACCCAAAGCTGTGGTTTTGTGAGAAAGGAACAAGGACTGGATGGATGCAGGTCAGGCAGACCATGGAAGTCACTTAATTACTGGCTTAGATGTCCCTGGGCAGTTTTACTAAGAGACACCGGCTTCTACATTTTTCTTTCCATATTTTACTAGACCTTGATAGAGCAAACAATTCATAGACTAGTTATGCTTCTCGCATTTATTTTGGATAGCTCTAAATTTAGAAACGTGAACTACAGCTGTATCTCTTCACATTGTCTGCACATTTTATAGTGTTTTGTGGTCTCTTATTTAAGCAGTGTGATAGATAAGGTTGGGACTCAAGAAGCAATACCTCAAAGTGTGGCGTGCTGAGAACTTCAAACTAAAATAACAGCCTCAAAACCAAGGTCTCCCAGACCTTGTCTTGTATGTGCCCCCTCGTCTGTTGTCCCTCTTTCCCCAAAAAGTGCAAGAGAGGCTTTTTCTAAAGTTCCCATCTACCTGAAGTCTAGATCTTTCAGAAGATTAGCAGGAGGATGGAAGATAAGAGTTGACAAGATACACAGACCCTAGGCATACCTCATCCCAGGTTATTGTCTGTCCTTCAGACACATTTTCATCCCCTGAAATTCATTTTCTCTTCCTCAACACTGTCTACATCCTCCGCTTCCTTCTCCCCTGTAAAGAGAGCATGTAACCTTCCAGGTTTCAATGCGCTTCAGAGAGCTAACTTTCCTGGAAGCTCCCATGCATATGTCGCACGTGTACGGCTTTTCTCCTGTTAATCCATTATCTGTGTATTTCAGCAGACTCAAAAAGGGATAAGGAAGTTCCCTTCATCAGGTAAATAAATAGATGATAGATGGATAGACAGACAGACAGACAGATAGATAGATAGATAGATAGATAACAGACAGATGTGCTAGGAGTTTTCTGATGGAAGAAATGTAGTATCAGAAAAGAAATACATACCTGAGAACCCTAGAGAACAGTATGGTCACCTTAACTTTTCCGAGTTATGCGATGACATTAAGCAAGTTCTTGCTTCTCTTTGAACTTTGTTCTCAGTCATGAGATAAAGAAAAGATTTTCAAAATCCCTGCCATCCCTAAGATTCCATGTCTTGGAGTGTACTTCTACTTACAGTTTATTTTTTATAGCTTATTTATGGTTTATTTCATGCCTTTGTTTAAGTTTGTGCGATTTTACTTCTGTTGTTGGTTTTGCTAAATATTTTGGCCCTGTTTGTAATTTTTCCTGAAAATGTGAGCAGATGCAAGCTCTCAATTATAATGTTGTTTTGATGGGAAAATATAATCCATTTAACCATAAACCATGTCATTTCACACTTGCCAAGTGGGAATATCTGTACCAACAGGAAGAGTCCATTGTGTTTTAAATCATCGCCCTCAATCGTTTGGATGGATGGGTAGGTGTGTGGGTGGGTGAGCAAACAGAAAGCAAACTGAATGAACAAATGGTCTTGCTGTCTAATATTAGGTATGCCTCACAGGTGACACCAAGGAAATTAAGTGGCAGGTGTATGTCTTTCAGCAATTAAGGATGGTTGGACACTGTCCCTCTTCTAATAAGAGGCCCATGAATGAGGTCTGCAGCTTGAGTCCACCAAAGCAGCACAGTCTGTTTGCCAACTTCTCCAAGGGCTCAGCAGCATTGTCATGAAACTGCTTTCTCTTTATTATCACATCTGAACAGTACCCTGTTGTTGCAAAGGGAGGCCAGAGTTAACCTTTAAGTCTGTCTTGTCAAAGAGAACTCTCTGGTGGCAGATACACACCCTAGGCTCCTTTCCTCGCAGATCATGAAAGTTATACAGTGCTCCTAACGAGTCAGATACATCTTCTTTTTCTGCCATATTCCATATTAAAAAAAATACACAAATGCCATGTATACCTTGAGCCATTTACAAAGTCTGTAAAATTATACTTTGAGCCATGTACAAAGTCTGTAAAATTTTGAGGTTCTCAAGAGCAGTGATGAATTACAAGTTTCAGAGATTTTTTGAAGAACTTTTTCTCGTTTGTTTGTTGTTTTGTTTTGTTGAAAGGTTTGAGGACTTTTTTCATCTAGAAGAATTTTCTTAAAACAGCTTTCTATTTTGGCCTAATACATTTATCAACTAGCTGTTTTCTCAAGTTATCGAATTGCCCCTAACTAATATAGAAAGTTCAACTGATCAAAACTACTACTATCATAAAGGATAAATTTTCACTGATGCAGGAAAATGGATACACCTTGACACTATAATGTTAAGTGAAATAAGTCAGATATCCAAGCTTAAATTCCGCACAGTTTCTCTTATGTGAGAAACCCAAAGTACAAATAATTTAAAGAGCAAAAGAAAAGCTAGACAATAGGAAATAGGGAGATGGATATTTGTTAAATGAGGAGGGAATGTGAGAGGAAGGAGAGTAAAAAGAATTAAGATGTGTTATATTCACGTACCTACCCCCACGAGGAATGTAATCAACAGGTACTACAAACATGTACTACTGAAACTAAAATAAATAGAATAAAGGCACGCCTGGGCACAGGAGAGTGCAGCTGAAGACCTTGTCAACACTGCATGGTGATTGCTGCTTTAGGCAGCCACTTCCTGCAGCTGTCATCTGGCTGATTAGAAGGGGAAAGGCCTCTGGTGACAACTCGGCCAGTTCTCCGCCCTTTAGGAAACAGAAGGAAATACTCGGGACTCTAATTAGAGACTGAGGAACCACTAATATATAGTTCAAGCAACCTTAAAGAGACGAGGTTATGGGGTCTGAAATAAGCAATCCCTTCTCTGCCATATTCCACACTGGCCTCCTCTCCTCTGGACAGAGTCTCTCTGCTCTTTTCTTTCTTTCGTTAAATTCCAAATCCAAACATCCAGCTGATGGCCCCAATATTAAGAAAAATTTCCACTCTGCGCCAACCTGTGAGCTGTTGGCTTTTTCACTTGTAAGTGTCCACTGGGCACCATGTGCGGAGCTAGGGACTTGAATAACAAAAGCAAAATAAGGTCTTGCTTTGAAAAAGTACCTAAAACACAGTGGACTCAGTACTCTGCTCTGCCCCATGTTTTGGTTTTGTTTGTTTGTTTTGTTTCTCTTTCCCCCACCACCACCCTTTCCTTCTCTCCCCTCTTTTTACTTTTGCTTAACAGAGCCCAGGGGCTAAGAATACAGGCTCTGGGCCTGACTGGACTTGAATCTCCGCTTTACCTCCCATCCTTGTAGCGTTGTATTCCTTGCTGCACTCACACGCTAAGTGACTTATAGACACACAGTTATTAAGGCATGGAGCCAAGAAGGGGAAAAGTCAGTGAGTCCATAAGCTTCTCATTTCATGCATTAAACCACTGCCCTGTATTGCCTTTCCAAACTACACATACTGGGGATACAGGTCAGTAGTAAGGTACATGCCAACCATAGGAGAGGCCCTGGGTCTCTACACGTATGTATTAAGTATACATACAAATAAATATGCATTTACTTATTATAGTATTTATGTTTTAAATATGTACTTATATATTTAATCAATCCCCTATTATTGAACATTTGGGCCATTAGCAATTTTCATTATGATAAACAACAGTGACTATTACTCTTATAAACACAGGTATGTCTATATCATCTATGCTTTCAGGATGAATATCTGTAAATAAATGCCTGATTGAAGATTCTTCACTTTTTAATAATCTTAATAATCAATATCCAGGTGCCCTCCAGAAGTTTCTAGTCAGTCAGTTTGAGCAGCTGTTCCCCTCACACCTTTGCCAACACTGATAAAATTTTTGTCAGCCTATAAAATGAAAAAATTTCAAATGTCTGACCAGCCACATTGGTAGCACACACCTAAAATCCCAGCACTGGGAAGGCTGAGGCAGGAGGCTTCCCACCATTTTGAGGCCAGTCTGAGATACATAATGAGTTCAAGTCCAGCTTAAACTACAAAGCAAGACCCTGTCTCAAAACAAAACAAAAAAAATCCTAAAAAGTTCAAATATCTATTTTTATTGATTAAAAATCATTGAACAATTCTCTATTAACTATCATTTGTAATTTAATTCTTTGGAAAATGGCCTTTCCTTGTTTTCTGTTTTTAAATTTTGTGTTGATTCTGTTTTCTTTATGTTTTGACACATGTCCAATACAATGTCAAAATAATTTTTCCAACTTCTACTGGGAAAAGTTTTCTCCCCATAAAAAAATTACATGTGTAAACATATATGATCCTCTCAACTTCAAGAACATAAATACATTCACTTACATTTTCTTCTACTTCTTTATGGAAGTCACCTTTAGAAATTAAGCCTTCCATGCAGGCATCACAGGTATGGCCAAGGCATGGTTGCAAGCAAAACAGATAAAAATGTTACTGTTGAAGAATGTCAACTTTTAAAATTGAAATCTTGGGCTGGAGATGTAGCTCAGCTGCATGGCACCTGCCTGGCAAGAATGAGATTCAATTCCCAGTACAAAAAAAAAAAAAAAGAAAAGGTAAAACTGAAATCTTACATTTAAAAATGATTACTTTTAAATCATAATGATGTAATAACCTATAATTATTTTACAGTAGCTTTAAAGATGGGGGAAGCAAACTATCGGACTGAGAGAAATCACTCCCAGATGAGTTTTTGTGTGACACGCCAACGTCACAGTATTATGAATTGAAATGGGGTTGAAACAGGACCCCCTGGCATTCAAATTCTTTGAAAAAATGAAGTCCTCCTCTTCCACCCTTCGCTCAGTGCTTCCGATCCCATTTTATGGCTTGTGTCTTAAACACTGCTGTGACTTTCTCGTTGTCCCTTACCGTGGCTATAGACACTGCATTCAGCGGTGGCTGTCAGCATGAGCATTCTGGGTGTGGGTGAGGCTGCTTTTCTGTGGGCATCTTGATAACGTTATCAGTGGACTTTGGTGGCATCTCAATGCCCAGAGTCAAGCCTGGTGCCCTAATTTGCAGAAACCAGTGGAGAAACAGGTGTGGGATCCCTTGTTCAGAAAGGGCCTTTTCTTTTCCTGGGGTTTTTGTCCTTCCCCTTCCTGGTGTTTGTTCTTTTGGTCAGCGAGTTGGTGGGTTGGCTGGTTGGCTGGTTGGTTGTTTGACTAGCTGTTTAGTGTCTGGTTATTTGACTGGTTGATTGGTTGGTTGGTTAGTGTCTGGTTGTTTGACTGGCTGGTGAGTTGATTGGTTGGTTTGGTTGGTTGGCTGGTTGGTTGGCCGGTTTGCTGACTGGCTGGCTGAGCTGGCTGTCAGGTTGATTGGTTGTTTTTTCCTGTTTGATACCACACTCCCACACCCAACATAGGGATGATTGCAAGGCAAGCGAAGACCCTCCAAAGGGCTGGTGGCCCTGGGTGCCTGAGAGGCAGGACAGCAGTTGCAGGATGATCTGGAGGCGGCAGGAGTCTCCAAGCTGCCAGCCTCTATTCAGTTGTCCCATTCGGACTTCACGTAAAAAACTCGAATTCAAATGATTAATCCGAACTGCTGGAGGACGGCCGCAGAAACTGGCCGCGCTAGCTCGCCTGGCCGAGGGTAGCGCCCTGGCTCGGCTCTCCCCTCTCAAGCACCTCCTCCCTGAGCTCTGGTCTACGCGCCTCGCGCCAAAATTAGCTTTTCACCCGGCCGCTCCTCCCCACGCAACCCACTACCCGCAAGCACCGAGCTGGTTTAGATAAGCACTAGCGGGAAAGGGAAGAGCCAAGACGCCCTTCCGTGGGGGTCGCCAGTGCATCCCACCTAATTGCCGGGGGGAAAGCTCCAGGATTGCTTCCCACACTATTCCTAGAATCAGCTACCCTGAACCTTTCATTAAGATGCAAAAACAAATAACTGGTACTGTATTTTAACAGCTTAAGCAGCTCCGTTTGTGCAGCTAAAGCAGATAAAGTGCTTTCCAGAAATACACAGCCCAGCACTTGGGGCCTGATGAATGCATAACAATGACAGCTGCGAAGTCACAAAGGAAGCACCATTTAGGTGGCATTTGCTAATGAGTTGTATTTTGGGAGGGGGAAAAGGGCTGTTAAAATAATGAAAGTCAAAGCCAAAGAAGAAACCCTCTCCCACCTACTTCACTTTATGAATCAACATTAGGATTAAGGGTTGGGAATACAGCCCGGTTGACCTCAGAGGAGTAGATTACCATATTTAATAAGGGAAAACTCTCTCTCAGGATGACTTCCCTGACTTCACATTTAAGTAGCTATCACATGCACAGGATTATTCTACACTTTTGTGACTGTAACATTTGCTTTTGCTTTCATAAAGGTAGTGTTAATGATGAGACACATGCATATGCTTAAGACCTACAATTAGGAAGAAGGATTTCTATAAATAGGCAGGTGAATGACTTCATCTCAGTGAATACAGTTAGAGGCTATGCTGAAAAATAGGGAAACAATTTACAAATATTTTCTTCAATTTTAAAATGATGTTTTCAAAGCAAGGTAACAATAGAGCTTCAGGATCTTGCAATTCAAACAAAAAGTTACAAATTAATTTTGTTGCTTTACTTCACACCACATTCAAAGCATGTTTCTAAACATTATCTTAATTGATTTTCCACCTCCTAACAAAAGTGATTTTTAATTACATCAGTAATAATGTTAAGTAGTACAGGCAAACTTTTCCCTGCACTAAGACAGACCTCCCTGTCAATTTACAGATGAATAGACTAATTAGAGAAATAACCTCTTTCTGTAGGACACTGAAGATATTCACATGTGTTGTAAGACCCTTAAGAGTTCTGAAAATGTAGAGGAGTGAATACTCCAGTGGAAAGAGAACCCAACCACATTATTACTGCTATAAGGACACTTTAATTTAATTTTGGAAGTTTAAGTAACCTCTACAACTAAATCAGTGTTAATTACATAAACCAGGGCCACAGAAGCATCCTCCCTCTCTTTATTCTAATTCCTCCTGCCTTCTTAAAAATTGTACTGTATCTTCTAATCCTGACATCTTTCTGCAAGCCTCTCTTTCTAATCTCAATCTGAGTTCCTTTCTTGAGTAGAAGTCAGCCCCATCCTGTCTCAAAACCAAAGATGCATTATTTTCTAGCTTATCTTTGTTTAGACTATGGTGCACAAAACAAAAACATTTGACTCTAAATCCTGGGCTGGGGAGTCAGTGCTGGGTTTGTCACATGGGACCAGACGCAGTCAAAACTGGATTAACTCTTTAGGGTGTTTCAATTCTCCCCCATCCCTTCCTGACTAGTGCTGTCTTCCTTCACACCATTGCCCTTTCTAGCCCTACTCCCATCCTCTATCCCATCTTTCAAATTGTTCTTCATGTATTCTAGATATAAGTCCTCTGGTTGAGGAATAACTGGCAAAATTTTTTTTCCCATTCTGTAGGTTCTTTTCAATTTGTTTGCTGTTTCTTTTGCAGAGCAGAAGCTTTTTAATTTAATGTGATCCCATTTATTAATTCTTGGTACTTTTTCATGTGCAGCCAGGGCTCTGTTCAGAAAGGCCTTGCCTGTGCCTATGACTTAGAGGGTTTTACCTATTTTATCCTCTAGCAGGTTAAGTGTTTCTGTTTTAACATTTAGCTCTTTCATCCTTTTTGATTTTACTTCAGTACATGGTGAGACATACGGGTCTAGATGGAATCTTCTGCATGTAGATAGCAAGTTTCCCCAACACCATTTATTAAAGAAGCTGTCTTCCCACCAGTGTATTTTTTGGTCCCTTTGTCAAAGATCAAATAGTTGAGCATGCTTGTGGTTGTTTCTGCAACCTCCATTCTGTTCGCTGGGCCTCATGTTTGTTTTTGCACCAGTACCATGCCATTTTTATCATTGTAGCTTTGTAATACTGTGTAACCTCAAGTCCAGGATTATGATGCCTCCTGCTTTGCTCTTATTACCCAGGATTGCTTTTGCTATTCTGGGTTTCTTTGGTTCTGCAAGAACTTTAGGATTATTTTTTCCAGTTCTGTGAAGAATACTGTTGGTATTTTGATTGAGTGCATTAAATCTGTCTCAGTTTTGGAAATAAGCCTTCTTTGACTATATTGGTTCTGCCTATTGATTATCAAGAAATCAGACAATAACAAACGTTGAGGCTGAGGGAGGAAGGAACCCTTCTATGTTTTTGGTGGGAATATAAACTAATACAAGCATTATGGAAATCAGTATGGAGATTCCTCAAAAAACTGAAACTAGAAATGTCATTTACCTAGTTATCCCTCTTCTAGGTATCTTCCCAAAATAGTCGAAGACATCATATCACAGCAACATATGAATATCCATGTTGATACAGCACAATTCCTTATAGCTAAATCTTAGAAGTGGTTTATGTATTCACCAACAGATGAATGGATAAAGAAAATGTATTTAAGTACTCTGGCTAGCCCCGTGCTCCAGAGGCTCTGAACTCCTCTCAGCCAGATGCATGGTCCCAGGGGTGCCACATACTGGGGGTGTGCTCTGCCTAGCTGCCTGGATCCCGGAGGTTCTGAACTCCATTTAGCCAGGCTTAAGGCCACAGTGCCACACCCCAGGAATGCATCCCTGCTAGCTGCCTGGCTCACATAGGTTCTGAACTTCAGCCAGCCAGGTGGTAGGCCCCAGTGACACTCTAGGGCAAATCCCTGTTAGCTACCTGGGTCCTGGAGGTTCTGAACTCCATACAGCCAGGTGCAAGACCCCAGCACCACACCCTGAGGTTGCATCTCTGCTAGCCACCAGGTTGTGGAGGTTCTGAACTCCACTCAGCCGGGTTCTAGGCCCCAGTGACACACTCCGGGTATGTACCCCTTTAGCTTCAGGGAGGATACAAGCTAACCCCAGTCCAGCATTCCAGAGCAACCCAACAAAGTACATCAGAGGTACACACGGCCAGCCTCCAGGCCACAGAGCACAAAGCTCTGGAGCCATAGTTTGGGGGTATGCCCTGGCTGGCCATGGGGATATTGGAGGACTGAAGTTCTACCCAGTGCAGTGTACCAGTGGAATCCATCAGGAGGCTGCCTGGCCAGCCACACAGGTCCCAGAGGAAAATGACAAAATGAAAGAGCAAGATGCAATCTCAGTCCTCCAGCCCACCAAGAACAAACCCAAGAGACATTGAACTGGAACACGCTGGAAATCAAACAACTGAACTTTCTGAAATGATAGCAACTGAAGTAAAGAAACAATTCAATGAAGCTATAGAGGAAACCAGATCAGAAATAATCTCTCAGGTAAAAAAATAAAATGACAAATACCATGAAAGAAATGCTGTGTGTATCTAAAGAAGATCAAGATAAAAAAATAGAGGAACATAAGAAAATGATGGAAACTTTGGATGAACAATATAAGACAGAATTAGAATCATGAAGCAGATTAAAAGGGATATTCAGGATATTAAAAATTCCATTCAAACCTGGCAAAATTGCTTGAATGAACTTGAAGATAGACTTTCGGACCTTAAAGACAACATGGAAGCTTATGATCTTGAAAGAAAAGATCTCTTAAAAATAATGATGAACCAGGAAACAACAATTCAACAGCTGCAAGATGATGCAAAGAGAAACAATATAATATTGATAGGTGTAAACGAAAAAGCAGGGGTCAAAACAAATGACCTGTGAAGACTATTTGCAGAAATAATAGCAGAAAATTTTCCAAACATGGGAAGAGAATCTGATATACACATAAGTGAGGCATACAGAACCCCAGTTAACCATAACCAAAATAAATCTTCACCCAGACATATAATAATTAGGATATCAGAAATTCAGCCAAGAACAGAATACTAAAAGCTGTCAGAGAAAAGAAACAGCACCTACGAAGGAAAGCCTATCAGAATCATGACAGACTTCTTGACACAAACCTCAAGTCAAGAAGAGCTTGGAATGAAGTATTTCAAATCCTGAAAGAAAACAACTTTCAACCCAGATTGATACATCCTGCAAAACTGTCTTTAAAAATTGATGGAAAAATAAGATACTTCTATGACAAAGAACAACTAAAAAAATTCATGGCCACCAAACTAACACTATAAAGAGTATTGAAAGACACTCTAGAGACAAAGATAACTACAGTCCCAAGAACAGCAAAAGGAAACCACTAAGCAGGGCAAACAAACAGAAGAAGTAGAAAACCAACAACAGAAAGATAACATGACAGTAATAAGTCAGTATGTATCAGCTATATCAACCAATGTAAATGGTCTCAACTCACCAATAAAAAGAAACAGACTGACAGAGAGGATTATGAAACAAAATTCAACAATATGCTGTTTATAAGAAATACATTTAACATAAACACATGGTAATTAAATAACACTCTCCTAAACAACCAATGG